>JAEQML010065313.1:0-21117 GCA_016904865.1 Pissodes strobi | reverse complement strand
ATGTGTTTTTATTTTATTACTTTTTTTTTAATTTTTATTATTTTTTTTATTATTTTTATTTTATATATTTTGCTTTGGTGTGATTTTAAATAATTTAAGGTAGGTACTTTTGAAATTTTCATATTCTATAAAAAGATTTTATTTGTTTTTTGTATTATGTGGAAAATTGTAGCCCGTATTAAAAATTAAAAATACTAAAATTATTTTTTACGAGAATATGGCCATGAACTATTACTCAAACAAGTTGCTTAGTGCATTTGAAGGGTCAGGGGAAAAAAGCAGGTAAGTCAATTTTTTGCCAAAATTGGGATATTGCTCGCATTCGGTTCACAAGGAGCATAGGTATCTTAAGAAGCTCCTAAACTGGGAAAAAAACAGACTAGTCAGAAGATATACAGCGTCAAAGTTTTGCCATAAGGGAAAAAAAGCAAGCAAGTCAAGCGAAAAGAGGAAAGAACCAGGCAAGTCATAATGCTGACAGGCATTCTCAGGGCACCACGACAATGTCCACCATTGGAAAAGGGGTTGTTTGAGCTTCCCTCACCAGCTTACAATGGTAAGTACTGAAAAAAACTATCTTTACCTACTTCTAATGAATTTCTATTATTCTGTCCACGCCTCCTGCCGATTGCTAGTGCAAAGTTCAAAGATCTGCAAAGTCTAATGAAGTATTGTGCCCCAGGTACTGTTAAGTTCTTTAGTAAACTACCCCATAACTAAATTAATGTCTTCTTCTTCTTCTTCTTCTTTTTCAGCCACTAGATATCCACTCCTGGACAAAGGCCTCTTCCACTGTTTTCCATGCCGATCTTTCCTGGGCGGTTTGAATCCATTTTTTTGCCGACTAACCCAACCAAACAACAAAATTAATGTTAGTTAAATATATTAATAACCCTAAAGTGTAGTAAATTATAAAATAACCCCAAAAGTTTTCATGGCATCCCTATATTATTGTGCGTTTTTTCAGATACTCCCCAAAATTTTAAGGAAGGTTCATCGATTCTTTGAACACTGCATCAATCTGGGACCACTTGGATGATGGAGGCTCAACTTTTTCTTGTCTAGAATATAATATTTAAGTTATTTTCACAATCAAACTTTTTATAAGTTCTTACACTGATTCTGTAACGTTTTGAGCCATTAAAATTTGTTTTTCTCAGTATCGATAATAATTGACTTACCTGTTTTTTCCCCTGACCCTTCATTTGATTTATAAGAATAAATTCCAATAGGTGTTTTTCCATCAAAGTACCTATAGTATCACGTAGTATGATTATAAATTATTGATGTTCTCTATTAAATAAATTTTTTAATTGGTTAAAAGTTGAAAATATTTTATCTTTGCAGTAAGCAACTTGTTTGAGTAATAGTTCATGGTCATATTCTCGTAAGAAATAATTTTACTATTTTTTTTTAATACACTCCAATGTTCCACTTAATACCAAAAAGAAAACCTTAAATTATTTAAAATTACGCCAAAGCAAAATATATAATTAAAAAAAAAAATAAAAATAAATAAAAAAAAAAAAAAACATATAGTCATATTAATAACGCCAATACCATCTGAAAAACGATAAAAAAAAATTAAAGTTCGTATTTAAAAAAAGAAAGTTGATGATGATCCCTTGAAGACGAAACGTCGGATTTCAAACTGGATACCATCATTAGATAGAGCGGAAAAAGTGGCAATGCAAAAGTGCAATTCAATTTGAAATCCGTTTTTAAATAGGCCCAGGAAAAATATAAAACCAATTTTCAAAATGTCCGGAAATACTCAAAATTTTAAAACTTTCTAAACCGCTTATTGTTAGGCACCTAAATGCGCAATTTTGCCTTAATTTGACCGACACTGTATCTCTTACGGTTTTCGAGTTCCCCATACATAGACACGAATTCGAGCCACCCTGTACAGGATAACTAATATTGTTTGTTCGGGTATTATAAGTACGGTCAAGATTAAAGTTAAATATATGTTTATTCCTAAATACAAATAAAACGGTTTCCATTATGTACAGGATGTCCCAAATTCGAGCCTCATCATTGGGATTCCGGGAACTAGAAGAGATACGAGATCGGTTAAATGGAGGCAAAGATGCGCAATTTGATGCTGATCAAAATGCCACCTTACAAGTTTAAAAATTCCGAACACTTCCGAAGATTTTTGGAAAAAACCGAATATTCGCGATTTAATTTTTATTTTTTTATGACTTTATTTGAATAGAAATAAAAAAATTAATTTCACATTCTCATTGTTACTTTTTCTTTTCTAAAGGTTGGTGTTATCATATTTTCAAACCGACGTTTCGTCTTTGAGCTGTCATCATCAACTTTGCTTTTTTAAATACGGCCCTGGATTTTTTATTATGGACTTTAAGAGCTTCTAAGGTCTCAAGAATCAATGATGTATCGCACTTAATCGAAAAATTCATATTAATAGCATTTTTCATAAGAACTCGTGTGTTAGAGAGAGACAGAAAACATATTTTTGGTACGATCTTACCAGGAAATCATTAAAATTATTTTTTGGAAAAAGTGCGATACTACAATAAGAATGTGAAATTTATTATTTGTTCCAAGTCTAATCCCAAATCCCACACAACTATTTACTTGCGTAAATTGCTAAAAATATAGCCTAGAGCCTTTGAGGGTTGACACTTTAATAATGATACTATTTATTAACCAGTTTTGTTAGTTTTTAAGCTTTCTTTATGCAAAGCGTTAATGCTTAAAAAAAGGTTTTTGTTTTTAATCCCATTAAAAATATATTTTCTGTCTCTCTCTAACATGAGTTCTTATGGAAAATGTCACTAATATGAATTTTTCAAATAAGTGCGATACATCATTGATTTTGAGACCTTAGAAGCTCCTAAAATCCGTAATAAAAATTCCAGGGCCGTATTTAAAAAAACAAAGTTGATGAAGGCAGCTCAAACACGAAACGTCGGCTTAAAAATCTGATAACACCGTCTTGAAGAAGAGAAAAAGTAGCAATGAAAATGTGAAATTTATTTTGTTATATCTATTCAAATAGAGTCATAAAAAATTAAAATAATATCACGAGTATTCGGTACTTTTAATCTTGTAAGGTGGCATTTTGATCAGCATCAAACTGCGCAAATTTGCCTCCATTTAACCGACCTCGTATCTCTGCTAGTTTCCGAGATCCCAATGATGAGGCTCGAATTTGGGACACCCTGTACAATGCAAATATGGTAAGTATATCATTTGCTCTAAAAATACCTCGACATGACTGAATGGGAGACATTTTATAAATTATTCTTAACATACGTTTTTGAATCACAAAGATGTCTTGTGCCCTAAAGTTAAATTATAAAAAATTATACCATATTTATTTATTTATTTTTATTTGTTTATGAAAATCACAATCAATAGCCTTAAAGGCTGGTGGCTGCACAATATTGCTTAACTAATATAAGTATATACACTACACACTGCACTTAAGCACTAAGAATATGTTTAAATATAAAAACAAACTTTTAAAGAAATATAAAACTATCTAACATATAATCATCTAAGGTACATCACTCAATTATTAAATAAGTCATTTGATTGATTGCTTAAATGAGTAAAGACTAAGGAAACCATCCTGAAAAACGGATTTATCAAGCCTGTTCCACAGTCCCACTCCTACACTTAAAGGTGAATAAAAACCTACACTTGACCTTAACCTAGGGAGTTCAATTTTGTAGGGATGATCATATCTCCCAATGTAATTGAGTGGTCGCAGAGACGTCTTCAAGTCATGCAGGGAGGGAAGGTCAGAATGAACCTTATAAATCGCCACCCTCAGGAAATTCTCTCTCCGATAACTCAGAGAAGGCCACTAAGTCAATTAAAGCCGTAGAGGGGCTAAAATCTCGGCGGCAATTCAAATAGGCCCAACGCACAGCCCTCCTCTGAACCATCTCCAACTCACTCGTGAGACCAACCTGGTGAGGATGCCAAACTGAGGAACAATATTCCAAGATGGGCCTGACATATGTTAAATATGCTTTCTCCCGAGTGTCTCTTGATGTCTTTTTTAGATTTCGCATCACAAAGCCCAGCACTCTATAGGCATCTCTAACCAAATTGCATCTCTACCTCAAATCCCAATGGAGGTCAGATGCCAGATCTATACCCAGGCTGAGTATGGTGGATGACTGAAAATACTAAATTATCAGAGATCTTATAAACAGAATCTATTCTTCTTTTACCAAAAGTGATGAACTGACTTTAAGAACTATTTAGCTTCATACCATTGACCTGAACCCAGGCCTCAATTTGTAACAAATCCAATTGGAGAGATAGCATGTCTTGAAGATTTTTCACCTCGCGGTAGATCAAACAGTCATCAGCAAAAAGCAGCACACCTGAGTCAATTCCCAAAGGTAAATCATTAATGAATATTAAGAAGGCCAAAGGTCCAATAACACTCCCCTGAGGAACGCCCGATGTAACTGCCCTCTCTGTTGAAACAGACCCATCCACCATAAAAGTGAATAATTTACTTATAAGCTTATCATGGGGAACCACATCGAAGGCTTTTTGGAAATCCAAAGCTATAGCATCGACTTGATAGCCAGTCTCAAGAGACTTTATTATGTTTTGAGTAAGCGTGAGAAGAGCTGTTTCACAAGAATATGATGGGCGGAACACATATTGTTTGTTGTAAAAAAAGCCTGAAAAATCAAGCAGCTTCCTTATATATTGACATAAAATTTGCTCAAATAATTTACAACATACTGATGTTAGGCTAATAGGGCTATAATTTCTAGGATCACACTTTTTGCCAGCTTTGTGTAAAGGAATAACAGTAGCCCTCTTCCAATCTTTGGGTAAAGAACAATTATTTAAACTAATATCGAAAATGATTTTTAAATAGGGACTGATACTCTCAGCTGCCAACATAAGTAACCCACTGCATAAACCATCAGGTCCCTCTGTGAAGCTACGTTTGCACCTCCTCAAGCACCTCAACACATCACCCCTAGTAAACTGAAATAGCTCAGTTGGAGTGTAAGAAGAATCATTACTGATATCAAAATTTACACTATTTTGAGAAAAATTGGCACAGAAACATTCATTCAAAGCATCCGCCTTGTCCACAGAAGTTGAGAAGACAGTGTCATTCAGAACAAAGGAGGGAAGTGTTTTTGAAGAGCCTTTCTTTGATGAGATGTAATTATATAGTTTTTTCCATTGATAACATTTATTATTTTGCTCAAAAAGACTTAATAGACATCGTTTTTCGACTATCCGTTTTTCAATATTTAATTTTCTTCTCAGTTCCCTATATTTGTTCAAATGACACAGAGCAATCAGTCAGCCACTCAGGAGGTTGGACAATAAATACATCCAATAAATTACCATTACCATATAGGGTCTGAGAACCAGCCCCAGTAACTGACTGAATGCAATTAAAGGTGTTAAATAAATCACAAACTTTAGCCTGGTCAGACCTAACACTGCAACCACCCTCCCAACTAACCCTAGGCAAATTTAGATCACCCCCAAGGACAAAAGAATAATTTACATTTTTATTACATTTTAGTTCAATTAATTTTTCTTGAATACTAGACAATATATTAGCATCACCCCTAGGACTGTAAGCAGCAATAATGTAATAACAAAATTAAGGTTTGGTATATATAGCTTTAAAACTAAGTACTCAAAAATAGGATCATCATTGAGAACAGCACAATTAAAAATATATCTTACATAAATACAGACACCACCAGCATGCAGACCCATGCTGTCACGCCTAAAAATATTATAACCAGCAATACTATATTCATTGTCGCAGTCTGCCGGAGTTAACCATGATTCAGTAACAATCATATCAGGTAAATGTAATTCTGTTAAGGTCACAAACTCCAAAAATTTATTACGTAAACTTCTGGCATTAAGCTGTAAAACGGTTAAACAATTACCATTTAATAAGTCTGATTCTGTTGTACAGCAGAGTTCTGGATCATTTAGGTCTCTTGATTGATCCCTGTCGACTGAAAATTTTGGCCAGGTCCGGGCAGAGAGTATCCATTTCCATGAAACTTTCGACGAAAAATAAATGGTCTAAAGATCACGTTCTGGGGCCAAAAATTGCAGACATCCAGTTCTTTATAGGAGGCTTCATCAACACCTATAAGTAAATTCATTAGGGTCACTAAACTAGCACTTGTGCAGTTTACATCCTGGAACCTGGGCCGAAGAGACTCTATACAAATTCAAAATAAGCGTAACCATTTGTGGAGCCAAGGGCAATTAATTTCAAGGTTTAAATGATTATAGTTGGACTTGGAAGGGAGTTCGTCAACTTTAATGGATTTATGTTTAGAAACATGAATCTTTGACTTAATGTAGTCCAAAATTATATTGGGTGTTACTGATTCTGCAACTCTACCAACAAATAAACCATTTTTTACCCGGTACACCCTGAAAAAGTCCTCTATTAAGGTCAGCTACTCATTTATTTCCCAACAACAACGAGAAATAAGATCGAGAAAGTTCGGCTACGCTGATGACTGAGTACTTGCAACAAGGTGCAGTTCTATCGATGGATCAGAAGAGATCCTGATGACAGATCTGGAAGTAGTGGGAAAGTATTTTCGCAAGTGGAGGCTCCAAACTAACGCCACGAAAACAGAAGTTACTTGCTTTCACCTAAATAATAAACTTGCTAGAAGAGAACTCAACATACAGTTTGAAAACACTATACTTAGCCACAGTAAAACACCTAAATATCTAGGCATAACCCTTGATAGAACACTATCTCTCAGAGAGCACTTAACGAGAACTGCCGAAAAATTAAAAACAAGAAACAACATAATCCAAAAACTGTGTGGCACAACTTGGGGAGCATCGGCCTGCACTCTACATTCTTCTGCTCTGGGTCTTGTCTTTTCAGCTGCTGAACACTGGGCTCCAGTTTGGTTAAACAGTCAACATGTACAGAAAATAGATGCGCAGCTAAACAACACAATTAGAATGATTGATGGTCTCATCAAACCAACTCTCATGCAATGGCTCTCAGGCCTAAGCCACATCCCATTTCCTCAACTGCGACGAGTAAACGCTCTCACAAACGATTATAAAAAGATCGTCGACAATAGAAATTTACCCATTCACCAGGACATCGAGGATGCTAACCATAACCGACTGCGGTATAGACGACCACCACCAAAAACGGCAAGGGCGGCTGTGGAAGACGGGTTCAACCAATCAATCAATCAAAATATACTTTATTATCAGAAAACAAGTTTCATTGACAAAGCATGATCTTAAGTAACATAGGCAGGATTATTACATAAAACATAGGGTTATAAAACGTAAGGTTGCCAACTAACTAAAACAAAATAAACTAACAATGAAACAAACACAATTAAAATCAAAAAGAATCATTCAACAATTCATTAATATTATAGTAGGCTTTTTCCATATAAAAATGTTTTAAGCTCTAGTCTAAATCTTTTAAAATTACCCAATTGTCCTAAGTTAACAGGCAGATGATTAAAAATTTGTTTACTTCTATAAATAATCGAATTCTGATTTAAAGGAAATTCAAGCAAAGGACAAACAACAAATAAAGGTATAAAACAGCAATTGAAAAATAAAACAGTTTAACAAAAATTTGCAGAAAATAATACAAGGATATTCCTGGTCACCAACAACTAGCAATCAACACAGATGTGACCAAGACTTGTACTCCTCGCATTATCATGTGCAAAATACTTATTTATAGAATAAAATGGATGAGAGCTAAAAAAGTGTTTCACTTTCTTTTTAAATGTTATGTAAGCCGTTTCATTCTTTAGTGACGTTGGCAAGGCATTAAAAACCTTTACTCTCATAGAATAAGGCCCTTTCTCATATATTGTAGTCGATTGACTGGGCACCATAAGATCACGTCCATGTCTTGTCAATAATCTATCACCCATTCTGTTCTTCAACACAATTACTGAACAGCTACAGCGAAAATACTGTCATAATGCGCAGCCTACAGAAAAGTAGAGCACAAGAATCAAGGTAATTAGCTTTACAAATTGTTATTTTTTTTTGCACATTAAAAATGCGAGACACAACCTGGGCATTACTGTCCCAAAATAAAATACCATACAATATACGTGAGTGGACATACGCATAATAAAACATTAAAAGAGAATGTTGGCTGGTTCTATGCCTCAGATTATAAACTGCGTAGCTTGCCAAGAACACTTTTTAGCATATTACTTCAGCGTGATCACTCCACTTTACATGTTTGTTCATAACCAGACCCAAAGTTTTATATTCTGAACCTGTTCTATCTCTTCATCTTGAATTTTA
Organism: Pissodes strobi; assembly: GCA_016904865.1. Classification (NCBI taxonomy): domain Eukaryota; kingdom Metazoa; phylum Arthropoda; class Insecta; order Coleoptera; family Curculionidae; genus Pissodes; species Pissodes strobi. The sequence goes on along the minus strand of JAEQML010065313.1, from coordinate 12,795 downwards.
AAAGTAAATCTATTGTCACTTCGTGCTCTCTTCTGATAGTGTACAAAATTAGTTTTACTAGTGTTAAGAAGTAAATTCATATCGCGCCATTCTTGCATTCTATCTGCGCAGAATTCGCTATTTCAAGAGCTATATTTTCGTCTTTATGAGACACAACTACTGTACAGAGAAGTAAGTGTGAGAATCTTCAGTGATATAAAGTAAGGTTTACATGATTCTCTCTACTTTAAGCCAGCGATGAAACGAATGGCCTTTTTTTGCAGAACGAACAGTATATTCAGCAGATATTGGTTGCTTACACCCCAGAAAGGAATTCCATATCTGAGATGCGATTCAAATAATCCAAAGTACACCGTTCGAGCTGTTGCCTGTCCAAGTTCTTCCCTGATTGACCTTATAGCAAAGCACTCTGAAGACAGTCGTCCACTCAACAGCATAATGTGCTCCTCAAAACGAAGATCGCTATCAATGGACAGTCCCAAGAATTTTGTCACTACCTCCTCCCTTAATGGATCACTTTCCAGCCGCAATCCCTGCATGTCGCACCTGAATCCCATCACGTTTGTCTTTCCGGCGTTGAATGTAAGACGGTTTGAGTCGCACCAGTTTTTGATTGCAAGAAGGTCCGCAGCTAAACTCTTTTTCAGCTGTTCGGGATTATCGTTATGCCACACGACAGAGGTATCGTCAGCGAAAAGCGTAAATTATCCCTAAATGTTAATTTGAACCAAATCGTTGACATATATCAGAAATAGAAGGGGTCCCAAAACTGATCCCTGTGGAACGCCGCGCGCCGCAGGTAACACTCAAAGATGACGACCATTGACTGACTGCGACCTCCAAGGTACGATCGGAACCAAGCAAGACTAAGGCCCCTAAATCCATATTTTTCAAGCTTCCTGAGCAGTATCCGATGGTCGACGCAGTCAAACGCCTTGGAAAGGTCACAAAACACTGCAGCCACTGCCTGTCCCTGATTCATATAGGTATATACTCTCTCCAGAAAGCTGATGGCATCGTGGGTTCCTTTTGAGCTCTGTAATCCAAATTGATCCGAAGAAAGTAGGGCACGTGACCTAAGGTAATTCCACACTTTTACCTTTACAATTTTTTCAATGGTCTTTGCCAGGGTAGATAAAAGGAAAATGGGGCGATAGTTTGATGGTTCTTTCAAGTCTCCACCCTTATGCAATGGTATAACTGTCGCAGAACTCAAACAAGCAGGAAACACTCCTCTCCAAAGCATTGTCTGGCCACCTCAAAAGCACTTCGGTCGAGATTCCATCCTCTCCGCAGGATTTCTTGTTCTTAATTCCCATAGTAGAGTGCCCAACGCAGTAAAAGCCTTCTATAAATGATTTCTGTGGGCACCTCGGGGCTACAAGCTGAAATTTTCACAGAATGAAGGCTTTATTATATTAATTCAAAATCCGAAGGTAATAAAAAATCATAACGGGCAAAAGGGCAGTATACCTAAAAATCGAGATTATTATATGAACGTGTAGGATATTAAATTATGAATGTTTTCATATATAATTCATCTACATTTTTGTGCGAATTATATTTTTTATCATTGCTTGAAATATGCAGATTACATTGGCCCTTATGGCAAAATAAATCAAAAAATTTAAATATTTCGCTTCGAACCTGGGCAAAATCTGATTGAAATATACTAATTTTTGTATTCACCTCGCATTCTCTCCGAAATGAAGGCTCAAATCAAAAATTTTTATTCTTGCAAAAAGTTTGCCTTAAGTATTTAGAATACATAGGTGCATGAATAAATTTTTTTTTCTCAAATGGTAATGGAATAATAGAATTAAATGTAAAAAAGTAATTTTCTTCATATATAGTCTAGTCTACTACCAGAAGAGCATCTCTAACTTCTGCAGCATGAGTGGGGAGGAAACCGAATGATTGTGGCACAGATACATTTGCCATGTAAGAGAGAGGGTCATCCGATGGAGGCAGTTTCTGAATCAAGCTCTCAGCTATAGTGCAATAAAAGCTGTTTAGTGTGTTGGGATCAATGTAGACATTTTCGCTGTTGTGCCCCGATTTAGCACGCAGTTCATTAATTATTATAGACCAGCTCTCCTTTTGATTGTTATTAGCTCTTGTAAGTCTGCTTTGATAGTAATGCTCCTTAGCAGTCTTTATAAGTTTCCGATATATTCTGCGGTATCTATTACAGTATGCAACAATGTAATCATTGCAATTTCTTCATATAGTTGAGCGCACGCAGATTAGCTCCAGACAGCCTTAAGTCTTGAGTAAGCCTCGGTTTATGCTTCTTGGGATTGTGCTTAATCCAACGCAATAGAAAGGCTCGGTCGAAGACATCAAGCAAGATGGAATGAAACGAAATAATTGGTTCCGGGGACAGACGCACACCTAACCAGTTCACACCAGGACCAAGTTGACTAAACTTATCAAAGGCAGATGTGCTAAAGATCCTACCCCGTTTACGCTCTGTTTGTCTCTCAGTCAAACCCGTGAATGTACAGCCAACCGCCTCGTGATCAGAGACCTGCACTCAAAACTGAACAGGACACATTATCAAAATTGGGACATATATAGTCTAGAGTATTTGATGTATCTTTACTTATACGAGTCGATGATTCAACATTCATCTTTAGCCCGTAAGACACAAGTAAATTAGAAAGCATTATGGTATTTACAGAGTTTCTATCACTAAAATTAATGTTAAAATCACCAGAAAGTAATATGCTTGACCCAGATGAAATTCCAGATAAAGCAATGTCAAGCTTATCAAAAAATTCTTTTACATGTGATGAAGGGGAACGATAAATACAAAGAATATACAAATTGGTTTTCTTACAATAACAGGCTGAAATCTCAAATGAACACTCCTTCAGTATATCACTCAACTTAACTACGATTACAAATCTGTATTAAGGATTTAATCTTCTAGTCAAAATCAGTGTGCCACCATGCAATGAATTCTCCCCACAAAAAACAGAGACCGGTGTATATTCCGCTACAGAGAAACACTCACCGGGTCTCAACCAATGTTCAGTAATCAAAACTACATCAGGAAAATTACAATGATCCAAAAATACATGTAAATTGTCACATTTACCTCTTAAGGACTGAATATTAAGAAGTAACACAGATAACTTACTCCTACTGTCATTATTTTTGTTAAAAACCTCCTTAGTTGGAGGTGAAGCTATAAAAAATTACTCTCATTGTTAGAGTCGGGAGCAATGTCAGAAACAAGCAATTTCTGTCCCAGACTTACACCATTTTCAGGTTGTACATGAGATTCTATAGTTGAGAAATTTGAGGAAGCTATATAAAGCATCAGTTTTAACAAATACCAGATTTGACTTTACTTTAACCTTACAACTTAATATGCAGCAATATGGGCACATATACCATTAACATCTAATTTGACATCGTGTTTTGAATTGATGTCGAAAAAACAAAACATACCCTGAAGACATTTACTTATCCTAAAAACAAGTTGACTTAGTTTGCTATTAAATTTATAAATAAACGAATTCACTCTGCTCTGTTCCTCAAATGGCACAGAATACAATACAAATTTGTATGAGTATATTTTTTAAAATTATTCAACAAATTCCTGAAAGAAGGCACTCTTGAGTTTTTAAAGTCGTTGGATCGACCCATTATAACTACATAATCCTGGTAAGAGTAGTTCTTTGTCAGCGCTTCAATGTCATCAAGAATCATGTTCATGCATGCCCCTGGCATAAAAATACTCACGATTTTATAGTTGGTGATATTGTGGCCTAAACGATGCATCAGAGCAGTACGCATCTTGAAGGAATGTTCATCGCCAATAATCAGTATCCTAGACTGATCCGGTGCAGTTGACACTTTCTTCATTCGCTTGGTCTGCTGCCGAGGCCGCTCCCCGGACTCTGTTGGTCCGCTGGCCCAAGTCCCAACCATAACAGAATTGCCAACAGCGTCTGCAGGGGCCAGATTTTCAGTTGGCTTAATGAGGTTGTTCTGGGACCTAAACGATCCAGTTTCTTCTTTAAGTTTGCAGATTTCTGATAAGTATAGTTGATTTTCGCACTCAAGCATCCTGATACTCTTATTGATGTTATTGAGTTTATCATTCTCAAGAGTATTAATTTTTTTGGTATAAGACGAAATTTCTTCTTGCGGAGATGATTTTTGATTCGAGATGGCACTAAGTTCATTCTTAAGTTCCAGGAGCTCCTCCCTTTTTGTTCAAGGACTCGACCAATCTATTCTCTGTCTCATACACCTCATCCTCAAAGTCTTGGGTCTTTTTCCTTTTCCTCTTGAGAGAAATCTCCCTCTCCTTTATATCCCGTTTAAGATTAGATACTTGTATTCGCAGCATTTCGATTATTTCACAGTGTTCTCTCTCTGTAATTTCAGCTTTCTCTTCGGATTCTTGAATTTTTCGTTTTAGTTCAAGATTTGTATTTTCTAAAAGTTCAATATTTTTACTTGACTGTGTCTTCTGCAGATTATTAGAGACTGATGACTTTCTACATGTGTGTGTACATATTGTCCTTTGTGGCCCCCACATGCACAGCCTGGGTCCTACCTTGCAAAAATAATCCTATTCACCCCAAGGTGGTGCCTCTTACACTCGCTGGTTCAAGTTTCTCAAGCAAAATTTCGTGGTTCATAAGATTAAAAGCTTTGCTCAGATCAAAGTATATATCCAAAGTAGCTTCACCCTTATCAAGAGTTTCTAATATATATGTTATGCGATGAAAAAGAGCTGCCTGAGTAGATTTATTGTTTAAAAAACCAGGTTGAGAACCACTAAAAATGAGTTATTGTGCAGAAAAGGCAAAAGTCTTTCATACATTGCTCTTTCAAATATTTTTTGAGAACGGAGAAGGCACTGCTACATTCTTTCCTCCTTTTTGAGAGTAGGGATGTCTTTCAAGAAAGGATGTATTAATTATGTAAGATAGGGGTTTCGATATAATGCGAGCAATCGGCTTCAATAAATTATGGAATTTCATCCAGACCGGCTGATGTTTTATTACAAGTTCTATTAACAATATGTATAACCTCATGCCCATCTGTTAAGAAAAGAGAACCACTGCAACTAGCCCTGGGTCCACAATGGTCGCCATCCACACCCATTTCTATGTTTAGAAGGGGACTTTCACAAAAATATCCATTTAACTTATTACATATTATATTTACGTCAGTTATGGTATCGCCGTTATTTTTTTTATTTCGAAACTGTGTGCTTTCATACCACACCCCGATGCCTGTTTTAGTATATTCCAGACATACCTACTTACATTGTTTGAGTTTAAGATTTGATCGTCATAGTGTTTCTTTTGACGTTCGGTTAGTAATTTATGTATTCAAACTTTTTCTTCGTATAATAATTTAGTGACCTGTTCACTATTTGAGTGGGGTTTTAGCCAGTGCGAGTTTCTTTAGCTAATTGGAAAGCTTTAATACATCTTGATTGAGCCATTTGTATTTATCAATATTATTTTTAGTTTTTTTTTTGGGAAAGCTTGGTTAAAATAATGCATAAAGGTGTTGTAGAAAGAAGTGAACATCCCATTTTTCATTACTTAAAGGAGACTGAAAATACATTGTGTTGTTCACCAACAAAGAAGTATGGACTTTCGAAGAACTTAAATTTGAGCATAAATTGCTTGATGCATATCTAGCAAGGTACACATGAAGTCTCACGGCACAGTGATCACATTAAATGACAAATCAAACTTTACAAACAAGTTGTCAATCACTGAGGCAGCTGTATTACTACAGTGTCCCTGCATTCCCTTCTCAAATATCTGAAGAGAACATATCGCATAGTCTATTCTTACATGTGGTGTTACTATTTAGGTCCACATTGAAGTCCCCAGAATTATGACATTAGTACAATTGTTTCTAAGTTTTTGTATTAAGATTTCTAAGTTAAACAGAAGCACACACAAATCTAATGTGGATAACGATACACGCTGGCTATAAACTTCTTATTATTTATTGCAAATTTACCTACACAATGCTCAAAATCCTTTTCTATAATATCAGTATTAGTCGTGAATGTTGACATTGGAAACTTCTTAATACTTAATAGTAAAGTTCCTCCCCCACGTAAATTTTCTCGGCAATACCTAGTACATACCTGGACGTTATCCACGGCAAAAAGCTCAAGCTGCTCCCCAGACAGCCAAAGTTTACAAGAGCCACCACATCGTACTCATTTTCGTTTGATCGTACACGCTGGATATTAAGGTGCAAGATTTTGTCAGGTTTCATAACACTGGGTGTAGATTTGTTACCAGCACAACGTTCACTTAGGTTCTGTTCATAGTCCCTGCGAATGGGCAAAAATTTACATTTAGAGGTAGATTATCATGCTGTTCGTCATCAACAATTCCCAACAGAAATTCGCTGTTAGAGCGCCCAATGTCCTCATGGGACAGATCTACAGGGAAGTTGACCCGACGAATGGCATGCTCGGGGTGTTGATATCCACTCGGAAAAGTGACAGTTCCAGACAGCCAATGACCCTCACCTACAACAAGCCGACCAATCTTTCTTCGAGCGTTACCGTTTGTATTGACGTCTTGGTGAGAGCCTCAATGGTTACAGAAGACATCTGTAGTGGCCGGCATGGTTTGGGCTTATCTATTATATTGTTACGTTTTTCCTGTGGGTTCTTAACAGAAGTACAACTTTGCAATTTTCAACTAATACTCTCTTTATTCACTACCACTGTTTGCAATTTAACTCACTAAACTAGTCTTATAACTTTACCACTAATATCTATTCAACACTCAATGATTAACTGAACTGAACTAACTAACCGACTGACTAACATTCGCCTTAGGTCTGCTTATATATAATCTTAAATCTATCACGAATATTCGGGAAGTATTCCGACGCCACTCTATATGATCTCGACGAGGCCATCGAGATAATTCCAGCGAACCTGAACCTTCGCAACCGGCCTGGCGATGAGTCATACAGACAGGGAAGCTAGCGGCACGGCGGCGGCTAGTTTTATAGGGTAGCACAAAAACGTTCGGATGGTTGTTAGGCTAGCCGTAACATTGCCTCCCTCTTAATTCTGATCGTCCCGATCAGCTACTTCATGTTCGTGATATGCTTTCAACCTGTTGAGGTGGACAACTTTCAGTTTGCTTCTGGGGCTACGCTGAATTCTATACACAACGTCATTAATTCTTTTGATGACCGTATAGGGTCCTTCCCATACTGGTGTTAGCCTGGGAGATCTCCCTGTCTTCCTTTGCGGATTATATAACCAGACTTTATCGTTCATCCGAAATCCCCTAGAGTTAGCTTGGAGATTATATCGAGCCTTCATTCGGTCACTGACGAGACGTTCAAACGGTAGTTCCACATCATTCTGTTTCATCTTCCCACTGGATCTTGTCTGGGGTCCTTGACTTGAGGCACAGGTTGAACACTGCTGGCACCATGATTTCACATCCTGGCAGTAGTTGACCCAGTAAAATCTGTCGCGGATCTTATCAATCATTCCGTTAACTCCGAGATGAGCACCAAACTTTCTATTATGTACTTCGTCCAGAATTTCCGATACCCTCTTCCTTGGTACCACTAACTGCGTCTTCACTACTTTGCCATCGGCGCTTTCCCAGGCTCGTTTAAGTAGTCCATTTTCAACTACCAGGGAGTCCCACTGAGCCCACAGAGATTTAAAAGTAGATCCCTTAGTTGAAATATCTCTCCAGCTTGGTCTTGGTTGACGTTCTTCCTTAGCTTTTAGTAGCAGTGCTATTTCATTATCCTCAAGCTGATCTTTCTTTAGTTGCTCTGTGGTCCACTGCTGATCAACCTTAAACTTGATTCGCCTAATGGGAGTGATTCTTTTTCGTTGGTCAATTCTTTGGCGATGTTTATAATTATCCTCACATGACCTTCTGGATAAAGCATCTGTGTTACTATGCCATCTTCCTTCCCTGTGCTTAGCCTTAAAGTTATGTTGTTTCAACTCTTCCTGACTTGACTTTGAACTGCTGTTGTCTCTGGATGGAGCTGTAGGTTGTGGTTGTACTCGGCAGTCTCTCTTAAAATGCCCAATGTTGCCACATATATATCACTGATTTGAAACATTTCGGTTATGTGGCCTATCTTCTAGTGGATCCCAGAATCTTTGTACTTGACAGTCTCTTTTGAAATGTCCATTCCTGCCGCATCTATAGCACTGATTTATAGCCTTTCGATTACATGGTCTAACTTCTGTTGGCTCCCGGAATATCCGTACTCGACAGTCCCTTCTGAAATGTCCAGTCTTTCCACATCTATAACACTGATTTGATGTATTTCGGTTATGTGGCCTATCTTCTATTGGCGCCTGGAATCTTTGTACTCGACAGTCCCTTTTAAAGTGTCCAGTCTTGCCACATCTATAGCACTGATTACGGTTGTATGGCCTAACTTCTAGTGACTCCCGGAATCTCCCCGTGGCCTGAAGAACTTCGGTTAATTTCTTCAAAATACCGCCCATTTCAGTTAGTTCACAACTGTTCGCCAAATTTTCTTCCTTGATGGATACGTCCCTGATTGCTGGCTTAGAGATGTTACAGGCCGCCTCGATTTCCAGAGCTCTACCCAAAACTTCACGGCTGCCATCAAATTTGGCTAGACGTAACATATTCTGAATTTCTGGATCTCTGACACCGTCCACGAAATATTCAGCAACAAGTTCCTCTTGAAATTCTTCTGTCGCTCCCGGGTAGGCCAATTGAATGAGACGTCTAATGTCTGCCTCAAATTCTTGCAGGTTTTCACCAGGCTTCTGATGTCGGGACTTAACTTGTGCCTGATAGAGCTGTCTTCTATGTTGGTCGCCAAATCGTCTCTCCAGGACAGCTACAAGTATGTCATATTTCCCTTGTTGGCTGATGGGAATGGTCTGCAGTAGTTCCAGGGCAGATCCACGAAGCGCTACCACCAGTGATGTAGCCATCTCTTCATTATTCCAACCGTTGGCAACAGCAGCGGCTTCAAATTGTCTTTTGTACATTGTCCAGGAGGTTTGACCGTCATACGTTGGAGGTTGGATGTTATGCCCTGTGGCGAATACCCTCTCGGTGGGTCCTTGATGTTTTAGTCTGGTAACTTCTGCTTGTAGATTCCTCATTTCTTGCTATACGTTTCCTACTTCTTTTTGTACACTCCCAACTTCTTTTTGTACATGTCCAACTTCTTTTTGTACATTTCCAACTTCTTTTTGTATATTACCTACTTCTTTTTCAAATTTCTCATTTTGCCCGTCCAATATCTTCTGTAATTTTCCTTGCTCGCCTACAATTACATCCAGCATCCATTTCTGAAGCTGGTCCTGTTCTGCTTGCCTTTTATCTTCTTGGTCTTGTAAAATTTTCTGAAGACGGTCCTGTTCTGCTTGCCTTTTATCTTCCTGGTCTTGTAAAAATTTCTGAAGCCGATCCTGTTCTGCTTGCCTTCTACGTTCATCGTCCTCCCGTTCAGCTTGCCTTTTGTCTTCTTGATCTTGTAAAATTTTCTGAAGCCGGTCGTCCTGTTCTTTTTGCCTTTTGTCTTCCTGGTCTTGTAAAATTTTCTGAAGCCGGTCCTGTTCTGCTTGCCTTTTGTCCTCTTGATCTTGAAAAAATTTCTGAAGCCGCTCCTGTTCTATCTGCTTTTTACGTTCTTCCTCTTCCCGATCAGCGTTTAAATTATCCATAAAATCGGCCCACATTTTATTTATTTGCTCCATTTCCGCCGTTTGTTGCCTTGTATTGACCATAGAATGTTATAACATTTTACCAGAATCCACCAATCAAACGGTCTCGTTGACGTACTTGTACTTCTTTCCTCGAAAAATACTTCGCAAGTCCGGTCCCTTCACAATCCAACTTCTGACACCAAATGTTACGTTTTTCCTGTGGGTTCTTAACAGAAGTACAACTTTGCAATTTTCAACTAATACTCTCTTTATTCACTACCACTGTATACAGTTTAACTCACTAAACTAGTCTTATAACTTTACCACTAATATCTATTCAACACTCAATGATTAACTGAACTGAACTAACTAACCGACTGACTAACATTCGCCTTAGGTCTGCTTATATATAATCTTAAATCTATCACGAATATTCGGGAAGTATTCCGACGCCACTCTATATGATCTCGACGAGGCCATCGAGATAATTCCAGCGAACCTGAACCTTCGCAACCGGCCTGGCGATGAGTCATACAGACAGGGAAGCTAGCGGCACGGCGGCGGCTAGTTTTATAGGGTAGCACAAAAACGTTCGGATGGTTGTTAGGCGAGCCGTAACAATATCATTACATATGTAGGTCACCGGGTTATTATATGTTTCCCTTACTCCCCGATATTTGCCTTCACGAAAATACTCCACAGGTAGTAATGTGACTATTGTGATTATGATAGAAGGTAAGGTTCATAGATAAACATATTTAAGATTTTCCTATTAGCATCAGATGGTGGTCCAACTATCACAAGATTTGTGTTTCTGTATTGTTCTGAGAGATCCTTCGCTTGGCAATGTACCCCTAATTGCATTCTAAATAGCACTACATAGTCTCCCTTTGTAAATATCGCGCTGTATCCGCAATTTGACTTGGCTGTGTTCTCAAGGACAATGGGCCTCGCTGAACACTGACAGTTTACGTCAAACCTTGATCAAAGTTCGCGTTTAAAAGCAATTGGCACGCCCTTTAATTCAATTTGATTCTCAATCAAAAGTAGCTGATGTGGTTTGGTAGGTCGTGAACTAATAAATTCTAACGGTTGCTTTTTTTAGACTTGGCACACCATGTTATTTTTGTCTGAGTAGTTGAATTATTTACCACCTTATTAGTTTGAGTTTCAACAAACTGTGATGAGGCGATTTAGTTCAATCTGTGATATGGTGTCTGAGTTTCCTCATCAGTTTTTGATTTTTCATTTGACTGGGCTTCATTTGATTGTAATAGAGCTGTTTCCCCATCGGCTCGTGCTTCGGTCAATGCCACACCTCCGTCCGTTTGTGCTTCACAATTTCTCGTCCTTGATATTGTCTGAGTTTGCTTGGTACTCAGTGTTAAAGCTGATTGCGTCTCAGCATCCACAACGTTGACCTTAGATGAATTAATTATAACATTCTTTTCATCAATCTGTCCTTGGAGCTCAGTTATTTGATGTCTGCAATTGTCGATTTCGACCAGCAATTTGGCCTCTATCTTAATATCGTCATTTTCAATAGCAGTTGAATTCTTTTTTATTCGTTTTATATAATTATCTTTAGTTTGCAGTTCTTTTTTAACTCTCGAACAATAGTATTTAGGCCATTTATTGCACCCCCATATTTTCAGCATTAGCCTCGCAATCCTCAGAGCACCATATGAAGTTCTGATTCAGGTTCCTATAATTTCTGGTTCTTTTCCAACAACTAGGATGAAAGATGTTATTACGCATATCTAGTGGTTGTTAGTTTCATTGTTGCAGCACTTGAACACCTCACACATTGGTTCAGATAGTCAGGAAATATACTTGGAAGACACTAGGCAATTTCCCTGCTTTCAAATCCGCACCTGTTTTGTATTTCAATCCTTCTGGATTCAAAGACTTCACATTTCGACCAAGCGGCTACGGCTACCTACTACCACTCAACAATTATTGATCGGGCCCCGTATACATCCAAACGCAGACCAATTTAGCCGCGACGACGTCGGCGATTCGCACAAAAAATATAGGTTTCAATAGCCCAACTGGAACAAGGCTTCGGGCATGCGTAATGGCGAAACACGAATAGGTATAGTAGGTATTTTTATGCAACCTACAATGCCACAAAACGCTTAAAAACCAGGAATATTTTACCAAGATGCAAGAGTTTTCTGTTTCATTTTCACCAAATTTATAAGAACTAATTAACGACTAAATTAAGGAAAACAAATTGTCGAAATTTATATCCTAAAAATTTCCGATACGATACGATCATCGATCATATTTTATGTTTTCACATAAAAAATCATTTAATTAAGTATACGGTTATTAATAGAAATTAAATTATGGCTTTTAAATTTTTATTTCACGCATGGGCCACTGTGGCAAGGACCTCGGCTCGCTTCGTTTGCTACGTGGGCGCAACCAACAAAAACTAACCCATGGCATGCCCAAATAAAGAAAAAAGCTTTTTGAGCCTACTATTAGACGCTGCTAGCTAAGCTAACTCAAGTCATACACAATGGTGACCAAAGAATACATAAAAGAAGCAATATGGCCGAATATGACAGTGCAGAATAGCACAATTTGCGCCAACGCACTTATTGCAAGTCATTATTTTAAATCATACCCTATACTTTATTCAATAAATCAAGTCTCTTTACTTAAAATATATGTAAAAAGTTCACATTTTCTCAAAAAACAACACGAATGATTTCTATATAAAACTATACAATATAACCTTAGATAAAATGAAATAACGGAAACACAGTCAATGCGCTCGAAGACTTGGCATCGATAATCAGGTCGGACCACTAGACGCTATTCAACTGATAAGCATATTTCTATTGATATTAAAAACTGAGTACTTTGATATCGATGAATGTCCGATTTGAAGTAAAATTAATAATGTTTTCCTTTATGTTATAGAACGTTACACGAAAACTTTAAACAATTGCACAATAACACTAGAAAAAAATTGGCAAACAAGCCAATACCAAAGAACTATACATTCACGAATTAAAACACATTAAATAATCGAAAGTTAAGAGAGCAACATTAAACGTGCACGCTGCTAGGTCGCAATATTAGTAATGGTT
>MU193979.1:756-21119 GCA_016904865.1 Pissodes strobi | reverse complement strand
CGGCGGAGGTAAAAGTGTTGTCATAGCAACATAGATACAATACAAACAGACAACAAAATAAGCGTCAACAACTCAAGATTTATTAAACTACAATTTGGATTTATCACTCAATTTGTGACTGCATTTCTAAAAATCACTAATTTAGGAACAAATTGATTATTATTTAATCGAGCTTACTCAATAACTGCTTATCAATACGGAATTAAAACGCAATCTTAAAAAATAATTATTGTTGACAGTGTCCACTGATAGCTTGATGTTACATTATATTCACCGACACCGGTCTAAGCAAGGCCACCTACGACCGTGGTCTAAGCCGCCTTGCGAACCCATTTATCTTTAATAATAATTAGATATTATTACTATTAAAAAGAGATGTTTTTGCATTAATTTGTCGACATTTGAAGAAAAAACAGCATATTTTATTTGGAGGAAAAGTTACTTTTCATGGCTTGCTCTCTATTACCAGCCTCACTCCGTTCGGCTGTTAAACACGAGCGCGCCATGAAAAGTATCACTTTTCCTCCATATAAAATAATATACTATTTAGGTTTATTACTGCTTGTCGTTGAATTGCCATGGTGTTTGTTATAATTTGTGTTGATTTGTACTTTAATCTGTGCTTTAATATTAATAATAATAATGGAAACAACACACACTTATTAACTAGTTTTTCTATAAACCTACCTAGTTTTAACACCGCGAACTTCAGCAAGAGCGTTTTTTATGTAAAATGCCACCATAAACATATTAATTGTCAGGCTGTCCTTTAAAAAAATCGGCGTCAGTCATTTTGAAAGATTAAGACTAAGACAACTCTGCTAAGACGTTCCTTGCTCTGCCGTCCGTCAGGCGCGACGACAAACGAGCTATTTGACGTCACAACCGGTCCCAGCCAAGGACAGCGCGTTACAGGAATAATTTGAATTATGCAGTTTTTAATTGCTTATATTTATTATACAAAAATAACAAAATAGTTTTTTGTGACCTGTGGTTCTTTTAATAGTATTAAATTATGTTTGTGAGTAATATTTTTCAAATTTAATTTTTATGCAAGTTCCCCATTATCGCTTTTGGTCTCATGAAAATCCACACTGGATATCAGAAGCGCATACGCAGCGTCCTCAAAAAGTTAATGTATGGGCAGGTATTATCAACAATAGAATTTTAGGTCCATTTTTTTTTTAAGAAATCCTTACGGCCGAACGCTACCTAGGCATACCTGCGCTAGCTCAGATTTTTCCTCATAAAATAGATCCAGATATACATGATAAAATAATTCGGTATTAATGTTCGCAGGTACTTAGATCAAATATTTCCAAATGGTTGGATTGGGAGACGCGGTACAATTGAATGGCCACCAAGATCTCCCGACTTACCGCCTCTAGATTACTTTCCTTGGGGATATTTGAAAGAAATAGTTGATCAGGATAAACCGAACAATATTGAAGATCTATAGCACAAAATCTCGGCGGAGATACATAATATACCACCCGAAGTCATTCGTAAAGCTGTGGACGGCTTTTACTATCGCCTAGGAGAATGTCAGACAGTAAATGGAGGACATTTTCAGCATTAAATCACCTGTGAATAGAATTTAATAAAGTTTAATCTTATAAAAGCGTTTTAAATTATAACTTAAAAAACCTAGTTTTTGCAAACATAAGATTCCATTTTTCATGTGCTTTTCCACGAGCCTCGACAAGACATAAGTTTTCATTTGAAAAAAAAGTTGGGTAACTGGGGGTTAGGGGGTTGGGATTTTTTTTTCTTAACCAAAAATTGTGAAAAACTCAAAATCAGTTACCGTGTTTCAGCGTTTTTAAAAAACATTGCTTGCTCAAAAAATATGAATTTTATTCCATCTCTGTATATAGGCTTGTGGTATAAATTACTCCATTGTTCGGAAGACCTATCTTTACCTACATAGTAGGAAACTTTAACGTACATAACATCGACTGGTTCACACAATCCAATAAAAACGACGATGAAGGACGAGAAGCCGAGACTTTTGCTATAATACGAACCTACCAAGATCCCTGAGCGTTTAAAAGACTTTGCTCGCCTCCTCCCGAATTAAAGTAAAAAAAAAACGATTCCAAAAAACTACGGCCCAATTGCCTCATGTTTAAAGTTATGGAGAAACTGATCAACTCAGCAGCTCTAAAATAACTCGAATCGGCAGGCATCTTAAGCATTTGCCAGTACGGCTTCCGCAAACAGAGATCAACGGGTTATCTCCTTACTTATGTGACCTACCTGTGAACCAAAACCATCGAGAGATACGGCGAATCTCGTGCAGTGGCTCTGGACATATTCAAAGCATTTGATAGGGTGTGGCCTGACGGATTGTTAAGCAAATTGACAGCATATAGACTGCCACCAGCACGGCTTCTATGGCTTTCCAATTTCTTAAGAGATCGAAGCAACTGAGTTGGTATTGATGGACATCTCTCCGAGGAATTGAAAATCAATGCCGGAGTTCTGTAAGGGTGTATAGTATCTGCCACATCTTTCTGCTCTATATCAATGTTCTCTTAGTTAGGACAAACAATTCTATTTACAGCTTTGCAGACGACAGCACTCTTATATCCCCTTTCATGTCGCGGACTCCAATGACCGCTGCTCGTTCCCAACGCGAGCGAGAAAATCAGATTGCTACCATCAATAAGGATATGAACGCCATCATGGAATGGGGTGAGAAAAATAATGTCCAGGTTAATGCACGAAAGACTCAAGCAGCTGTCTTCTCAATTCACAGGACAAACACTGACTCTGGCGTCATCCATAAGCTTGCTTGGCATCAACGTAGAAAAGAACATGTCTTAGCGTAAACACGTCAGTAAAATCGCCATGGCAGCAGCAAAAAAGCTGGGAACACTCTATAAAGCAAAAAAGCTCTATACACCTCATCAACTCTTACTGTTCTATAAGGCTCAGAGAGGACCATCTCTGGGATACTGTTCCAATATGTGGAGCTCGGCACTCAAATACTGGCTCAAGATATTGGACTCTATACAGAGAAGAGCAGTGGATTATCCAGAGTTGACTATAGATCTTGATAGCATTGAACATCGAAGAGAAGGTCCGACTATTGATCCTACTACGGAATGTGTTCGAACGAGTTGGCACTTAAAATTCCACTCAGAGTTGTTTCAAATAGAAACATCCGTCAGACACAAGCTGCTCATCAACATACGATTCAGTTGCGAACACCTAGGATGTCGCTTTTTACGGGATTCTTTTATCTGAAAGACTGCGTCGCTCTGGAATCGACTTCCGAGTAATGTCTTTCCGGAAAACCACAACCTACAGCGTTACAAGTCCAACGTCCACCATCTTCTCCGCACGCACTGCTCGCTGAGTGGTATAGAATTTTCCTTTTGTGTGTGTGCCGAACATAAAAAAAAACGAGCATTCACTTAATTAAAATTCTAACATTGACATGTTTTCGTAATTTAGAATATAATTTCACTTCCTTTCTTGTTTTTTTGGTTAATATTAAATTACTTTTTAACTTCAAGCTGAGGTATTGCTTTCACTAAAAAATAATGGCGCAATTGTAAATATGCTTATGTATCTTTATCTATGTGCTTGCTTCTTAAGGGTGGGAAGGTTCAAATTATTTTTTAACATTGGATACCTATGGGAAAGGAGGAGCAGGAAGAGATGGATATGTTTCTGAGCTTTATTTTTTAGGTTATTAACTAGCGAAAATAACAAAGAAAAAACATAATCGGGAATAAGCAGATTTGGCGCCTTGAACTTAGGTAAAATAGTTTTAAGGCAAAATGATCTACAAAATATCTACAAAATATATGTTTTTATATAGTAGAGGGAAGTATAAGTTTGGACATTACATATACCTATCTACATATTAAGTGGTATAAATATAAAACTTAAAAGAATTTGCGGTGTGCAGTGTTCTAGCAGGCGAGAATTAAATTTTACTGGCGACAGGTGCTTAATAATTTATTGCAAATAATTGTTCGAAACCATTTTTTTTAATAAGATAAGCATCTAAACGACGAAATGGCGTAAAACGTAATTCTGATAAAAGTTAATCCCATCTGCGGCTCCAAAATAATGGCAAGCTACAGCTTGTGAAATAATGTATCTTGATATGAACGGGAAAATCTCACGGAAATTGTCCTTCCACACCACATAATTTAAAACACAATGTAAAACACGTAAGGCACCACACACAGGCTATTTTTGTTGCACCTTACGCCGCCAAGGATTTATGGCTTCGGCAAGGATCCAAGAATTAGAATTCGTATATTCCGCCATATAAAATATCCAAAGAGGAATCTGGCAGGGAGATACTATATCCCAGAAACTATTCAACCTGGCTCTTGAACAGGCTTTTAGGCATCTTCAATGGCAAGATAAAGGTATAGTGATAAATGGAAGGCGCCTGAACCACCTACGATTCGCGGATGATGTAGTTCTTATCGCAGAAAATTCGGAAGATCTGAAAGAAATGTTAGATGAATTCAACGAAACAATAAAAAAGATAGGATTACAAATGAACCTAAACAGAACTAAAATCATGTGTATAGAAGATCCCCAGATAGTTATCAACAACCACCATATTGAAAACGTCGATAGCTATATCTACCTCGCACATCAACTAAAAAGGGGCAAAGAAAATCAAACCAGCGAGATCTATCGCAGGAGACGGCTAGCATGGGCGGCATTTGGAAGGCTCGGAAGCACTCTTAATAACAAAAATATACCACTGCACCTTAGATCACGTTTATTTAATCAATGTATTCTGGCTGTTCTTATATCCCTATGGATGCCAAACATGGACCTTAACAAAACTATCAATGGAAAAAATAGCAGTTACTCAACGCTCAATGGAGAGGCAAATGTTGGGCATATCATTGAAAGATAAAAAAGAAAAATAGATGGATCCGAGACACCACCAAAGTGCAAGATGCGGTTGAAACAATTGCAAAACAGAAATGGAATTATGCGGGCCATATAGCGAGATGTAAGGAGGATAGGTGGACAAATACCCTATTACATTGGAGACCATATCTGGGAAAAAGGAACAGAGGAAGACCGCCAATGCGCTGGACCGATGACTTGAAAATGACAGCAGGATTAAATTGGACAAGAGTAGCACAACACAGATCAAGATGGAAGCATATGAGAGACGCCTATGTTCAAAAATGGACAGTAGAAAGAGGCGGTTGAGATTGAGATTGAGAAATGCCGCCATTATGTCCACAAAAATTGGGCAAAGCGAAGTAAAAATATAGCATCCACCATTAAAAAATAGAGTTGTAAGTAAATAAGATAATTTCTGTTATTGCTGGAACAAATCATTAGGTTATTTATTTTTTAAACCTTGCTACGTCATATTTTGTCTTTATTTCGGCTTCATAATATTGCAAATATGGATTCCAAATTTTGAATCTCTGGCAACGCTGTTTCTTGAAAACTGGCTAAAAATTAGTTAGGATACTCACTGTTGTCAAAGATTTGTCATTAAATTGTGACATGGTTAAGTCATGGAAGATTACACTGTCGCTGAATATGTCGACATGCTTTTGATCTATGGGGAAGCTCGATGTAATGCTAGAGCTGCTTCTCGACTATATGAAGAACGGTTTCTGAATCCCAGTTTGCACACTATTTGAAATGGTCAATCAACGGCTGAGAGAAACCGGCTCCGTAAATGTAATATTATTGGATAATGGCGCGCAAAGGACCTTGCGAACCCTGGATTTTGAGAAAGAGGGGCTTAGGCGATTTGCATGCTGTAAGTACTCGAGCATTCGCACAGGCCATGAATGTAAATCATGTCACTGCATGGGATGTTGTTTATGAAGAGCTTGTTCGTCCCTACCATCTTTAAAAAAGCAAGTATTGGGACCAAATGATTTCATGCCCCACGTAGAATCTTGCCAGTGGTTTCTTAACCGGTATACAGATGAACAATTTCCGAAATATGTATGCACTATTTACTGACGAGGCTGTGTTTACAAGAGATTTTATTTTTAATTCGCGGTGTTTTCATAAGAGGGTGTCAACATAGGTTCTCGGTGAATATGTGGGCCGACATTGTTGGAGAACGAATAACTGGATCGATCATGTTGCCTCCTCCTTGTACTATTTATATAGATTTTTTAAGAAATGTGTTGCCAGAATTATTAGAAGATCTGCCCCTAAATAAACGACAGAATTTATTGTCCAGCATGATGGAGCGCCAGCTCATTTTTCACTTCTTAAGGTGCGTCCAGACTTGTGACAAAACCCCGTGACGTGACAGCGTCGCGAACATTTTCACGACGAGGCGAACTTCGATGCTTGTCATCTTCGCCTGTTATCATCGCGTGTCATCGTCGCGTATCATAGTCGTCTTCGCAGCGTTCCACTCATTTAAACATAAAACAGTCGGTCATCATGGACGTTGCAGCAGAAGCATACATACATTTATACATACAGTTATACAGTTATAGATCATTTATTACGTAATAAAAGAAAAATAAAACAAAAAAGATGGTGGCAGCAACATCTTTACACTAAAAGACTGAAATATGGAGGAAACCATTTACTTGAAAATCTAAAATTTAAAAAAATTAGCGGTATTGATAAAAAATTTACGAGCATGTCACCAACAGATTTTGAATGTCTTTTGAGTTGGACCAAAAATTGCTATAAAAACACTTTTTTGAGGAAAGCTATAAAAATCCAAGAGAGGCTAGCTGTAAAGCGCAGACTTTTAGCTACTGATGATTCATTCACCAGCCTGCAGTAGGTACTTAAAATTTCTAAGCAATCAGTAAGTGAAAAAGTTCCAGAAGTATGCAAGGCTCTCGTAGGAATGCTAAAAGACAATATAAATAGGTTTTTTTTTGTAACCCACAATATTTCCTTTTCTCCATATAATTCTCTAAATGTTAAAGTTGTGTCCTGTGTCCATTCCGTTCTGATTTTAGAAAAACAAATACCAACTCGAAACAAAAAATAGAAAATGACCGCTAAACTGGTTAAAATTCAACTAGATATTCAAAACGTTCTGATGGTACGCGGTCCCGTCCAGACTTGCCGAACCAAGATGCGTAGCATCCCTTTGATGCGACGCCAAAACACCGACAGGTCATGGAACGGAGTGATGACACGCGGTAAACGCGGCGATGTCACGCGTTGCGATTGCGGAGTACCGTCCAGACTATAAGGGACGAGGTTCGCGGCGGTGTCACGATACGCGATCTTGTTACAGGTCTGGACGCACCTTTAGACGTTGCCAATCGGAGGCTCTAGCATCTGGCCAGCGCGCTCTCCAGACCTAACGCCTTTAGATTTTCTCCTTTGGAGCATATGAAAAGTCTCGTTTATGAACCACCAGTTGAGTCGGAGGAAAAATTGGTGGCTAGAATTTTCGTTGCCTCTAAATCCATCCAAACCATGTCGGATGTTTTAACCACGTCAATTTAAATATGGCGTAGGTGAAATAAATGTGTCGAGCGTGGTGGTCGGATTTTCAGCAACTATTATGTTAAGTTCCTTTTTGTAGTACCTACCATATTAAACGTCATTCATGGTTCGTTTTTTATGTTGGCTTAATTCCTTCATGAAAACTGTAGGACCTCAATATCTGTACGGAACCTCATTGTTCTTTTGACTTTATTTCTTCAACTTCAATAATAATTATTTGCCGTATTCTACTTGTGTACCAAGAGTACCCTTTTCATGTAAAAGGCATAGCAAAATTATCTGATGTTTGATGTCAGAACGACAAGAAATTGATGCCCTAAGGGAAATGGGGTCAAAATTACCCAAGTATCCCTTGCTTCGCACGCTCCTAGTTAAAGTTAGCATTGTACACTAGCCTCAAAGAATTGAGCTTACTTAGAGTAATTTATGTTCCAAAACTGGTTATGGTAGCTGAAGTAGTTACAAAATCCAGTCTTTGAAGACCATCTTCAAAGGGCTCTAGCCCTCGAGGAAGCGTTTTCGGACCCATGATCATAAGATCAACTTTTTTTCTTATTTCATGTGTACTGTCTACTCTAGAAAGTTGTAGCATGGTCACATTAATTATATCGATGCTTTGAGAGCTATAAGCAGCAAGTTTAATTAATTTCTGTGAAGCAGTTGCTTCATGCGGTGGCTCAATCGTGATTCTTCATTATTTTGGGTTTGTAATAAATAATAGGAACTTATACTATATTACATGTAAGGAAATATTATCGTGCTTCTAGCTTTTTTATACGATATACTAAAAACATCGGATTAAATTTTTTTACAATATACGATATAGGTAGCCATTATTCCTGGTTTAAATTTAACTTTGCATTACAAATATGAAACTTGGCTTTCTTCTAATCTTTATTTTTGTACCTCTAAATGTATGCTAAAACCTGGCTCAGCGTTCTATTGAAATTGTGGAAAGGTAAGTCAGGAACGCAGTATACCAGGAGACTTAACCCCTTGCATTTTGTTATATTCATCTGCAACTCAATCATAAGTTAGTATAAACAAGTTATATTTCTCGCAATTTTCACAATTTTACTGGCTTTTCATATGATTATAGTGAATAGAAGAAAATCCAAATAAAATTAAATATAGTTGATTAAAATCAAAATGGTATATCAAATAAAATTGAGCATAGTACTTCAATGTAAATTAAGGCTCTGGCTTAATTTCTGGTAAATTTTGCTCGACTAAGACGAACATTTCAATAGCGTAAAACGTACAATAGGTATAAGAAACCGTAATGGAATAATTGAAATAGGCTATTGGAACACAATTGAAATATATTTTTCAATATACTAGGCTGGTATGAACATAATATTATAGCATAGGTAGTAATGTATATTGCATTTTGTCTTATTTCCTATAGATGTGGAGTTTTAAAAAGATTCTTCTTGTTCAACAATCAATAAGCTAAATCATATTTTTAAATAAGATTGGAGAAAAAAATAAATTTGAAGCTTACTAATTTTTGTCGCAAAACAACCTTATAAAAGTAATAAAATGTTATGTCTTTATTAATTGTAAAATTACAGATGCGCCCATTATATATAGCGTTATTGATTATAAATGAACCACCCATCTATCTCATATCTTTGATAAATTACAAAAAAACTCTAATTATTATAAAAGTTGTCGTGTGTTTTATAAATATTTTCATGGTGTTACAAAAACCAAATGAGCATCATTTTTGACATGTGCGAAAACATTTTTTAATTTTGAAGAAGTTGACCATGCACCGAATGCAAAGTGAAGTTGGCATTTGTTTATATTAGGAGCCAAACGTTTAATAATTGTTAATTTAATAATGTGCTCATTGGAAAGTAAAAAACGAGACTGAAATATTTTTTAGAAATTATTATAACAAAAGGCAAGCACAACGGAAATATAGAAGGCTATATGAAGGAAAAAAATCTTTGACATTCTTATCAAAAAGGTCTTAGATAGTTTCGAAACAAAAATATGCAGAAAGCCTACAGTCATAAACAGATATTTAAACATTAAATCAAATCACCCAATAATGATTAAAACGAGGGGTATAAAAAGTCTATATATCATCGAACGAAAATAATTTTTTGTAATAATCAAAATTGCAACGTAAAAAAGGATTTCTAAATAATGTTTTAATTAATAATAACTATCCTATCGATATTATTCAAAAATGTTTTAGAGAATCTGACCAACCAAAATTTGACAAAATCAAAATAGACCTGTTATGAACCCATTTTTCCTTATATTCCTTGTTTATCAGACACATTAAAAGGAATAGGTAATAAATTTAATATTCGCACTATTGTCAAATAGAAAAATAACATGCCAAGATGGCCACTAGAATCCAAGTGTTAACTGTGAATTTGTAATGAGATACGGAAACACCATGTCAGTTCCAGATCTATTGAACAGCATAAGGTTACACTTCTTAATGTTAAGATTTATACCATTCATATTGCATCACAGAATAAGTCTCTCAAGATCAGCATGTAGTCTCAAACAGCAATTGTTGGATGAAATAGTTCTGCAAAACCTTAATTCATCTGCAAACAGGCGGTTAAGAAACTCTCCAACCATGAGGGCATAGTTTTACCAACGCCCAGAAGCTGGAGCTTGAAAATTAGCGATTTATGATTCATTCTCTCGAACGCCTTGGGGAAGTCTATGTAGATAAAATAGACGTGACGCCCACTCTCCAAAGCGCCCGTCAAATGGGTGGTGTAATACAAAATATTAAAATCGGTGGTCTTCCTTGGTAGGAAATCATAGGAAACCAAATTGCCGGTCCGATACCCTGCTACTTAGGAGGGTAACAAGTCTTCCATTACAATGTTCACAAACAATTTAGGTATTATGCTCACAGTGGATTTATCATCAGATTTAAAAATTGGTGTAACGAAACTGGTCTTCCAGCAATAAGAAAATTTCCCAGTTGAAGAGACAATTGACAAATGTGAAAAGAGGACGAGAAAGTATAAAGCTGCAGTTTCTGAGAAGCATAGGGTGCAAACCATCAGGCCCAGATTCCTTGTTTGGATCTAGTGAGTCCAGTTTCACATAAACATCAGATATTCTTTTATCATAGCTATAAATATTTAAGGTATTATTTTTTTTTTGTGTTTTATGGCTCTGGTTAAAACCAATTGGCCAGTATCTTTAAAGTATTATACGATAGCACTTTAGTTGTTGCGTTTGTTTTAGAGAAGTTGAACAACCAAAATTAGACAAAATAAAAATAGATCTGTTATGGACCTCCCTCTTCCTTATATTCCTTGTCTATCAGACACATTAAAACGAATAGGTAACAAATTTAACATTCGCACTATTATCAAATAGAAAAATAACATGCCAAGATGGCCACTAGAATCTACGTGTGTTAACTGTGAATTTTTAATGAGATACGGAAACACCATGTCAGTTCCAGACCTATTGAAGAGCATAAGGTTACACTTCTTAATGTTAAGATTCATACCATTCATATTGTATCACAGAATAAGTCTCTCGAGATCAGCATGTAGTCTCAAACAGCAATTGTTGGATAAAATAATTCTGCCAAACATTAATTCACCTGCAAACAGGTGGTTAAGAAACTCTCCAACCATGAGAGCATAGATTTACCAATGCCCAGAAGCTGGAGCTTGAAAATTAGCCATTTATGATTCATTCTCTCGAACGCCTTGGGGAAATCTATATAGATAAAATAGACCTGACGCCCACTCTCCAAAGCGCCCGTCAAATGGGTGGTGTAATACAAAATACTAAAATCTGTGATCCTCCTTGGTAGGAAACCATAAGAAATCAAATTGCCGGTCCAATACCCTGCTAATTAGGAGGGGTAACAAGTGTTCCATTACAATGTTCTCAAACAATTTAGGTAATATGCTCACAATGGATTTATCATCGGATTTAAAAATTGGTCTAACGAAACTGGTCTTCCAGCAAGAAGACGATTCCCCAGTTGAAGAGACAATTGAAAAATGTGAAAAGAGGACCAGAAAGTATAAAGCTGCAGTTTCTGATAACCATAGGGTGCAAACCATCAGGCCCAGGTTCCTTGTTTGGTTCTAGTGAGTCCAGTTTCACATAAACATACAAATATTTAAGGTATTATACGATAGCACTTTAGTTGGTTTAACATATGTTTTTCGACTATACACTGGCAAAAAAACTCAGCGAATAAATTAACCTATAAAACTGACACAAGATGAAAAACCCATCGTTTTTTCATTAAAAATAATGTCAATATTACAGGCCTTCATTCTGAAATCTCTCACATTTATTCAAATTGTCTTAGAATAGTTAATCATCAGTCTGTTCGAATTGCACCAAGTACTAAATTCATTAATGCTGTGGATATTTTATTTTATTAGATTATACAAAAGAAATGTGACATAAACTGTTTTTTTTTTAATAGGACAACCACTATATTCTAAAACTTCTAATTCTTCCGAATTCTAGTTAAAATGCTATACATATTTGATATTACTCAGCATATATCTGAATTATTTGGTTCTGTGATATCGATATTTGAAAAACGTTTTTTTTTGCCACATTGAATACCCATAGAATCCAAAAGGCTTATCACAGAACAAAACGGATTCCACTTTCCTAGCTTACTTTTTAATTATCTATCATCTGATTTAACCAGAAAATAAAATTTTCTGGAAACTACCTACCTATGTAGCTACTTCCGGTTAAACCGGAAGTTATAACCAGACGACAAATAATTCAAACTAAGATAGGAAATTTTAATCCATTTTGCTTTTAGTTGAGCAGATCTCGAAAACAAAAGAATTTAGCCATTTAGCAGCATCCAATGTTTTAGAATACACTATGTTTTTTAAAATAAAATTTTATGTCACCGTTCTCAGGAAAAACTTCATAAAATTTCTGTTTCAGATTTCTTCAAAATTACAGATAATGCTAAAAAGATGCCCTTATTCAGTCCTAGTTGGACGCCTCTGTACATTTAAAAAGTGAAAATTATCGATGACTAAAAAACGAATTCTCTGCAAACACATCTTTTTCAATCAATTTCTAGTAATGCGATGAATGATAAATGAAATAAGTTTTGGTCTTAAACTGGACCGCTTGGGTTTTAGGATGATTACACAATACGTCGTGCATCAGAATAATAGTGTTGCTTCTCCGGGCAACTTCTTTTAATCAGAGCTTATCTTAATAACGCAAGCAATTTATATGATTTGAGAATAGTTCTATTAAAGTTGCCACAAATTTGGATTGTCTTGCAGATAGGGGCGTAGTCATGCCGTTACGGGCCTGTGTTCCATGAAATGTCCGAACCCCATACCCATTAAAAACCAAAGTACCTACTAACGTTTATTTAAAAATAAATCAAAGAAATATAACAGAAGCACAAAATTAAAAACTATATAAATTAAGTAATGTATTAATAAAGTGAAATCACTGATCTAATTATTTTGTTTTCCTCACTTTAATATTTGAAAAAGTCGACACTATGGAAGACATGTCGCGCAATTTGGTTCTTAATTAACAGAATTGTCGACCCCGACAGCCTTTCCTGTCCGATGGTGTTTCTAAGAAATTTCTATCAATTTCAACTTGGAAAATTACCGGTCGGCTATTGCTACAGGTAGAGGAATGCTCAGGAAAATATAGCAAGCTGTCAAAATTTTACTGAAACTACTAGAGAAACTGAAGTTTTCAATTAAAATAAATTTCATTAGGTGTGTAATTGGCTTAATCCTACCTAAATCACCCTTAAAAGAGCTTCTAACCCCCACTAATCCATCCGATACAATTCAACACCAAAAATCGAATCATTGCCTAAAACATTCACAGATAATCCACGAAAAGTTTTATAAATTTCACTTATCGCGTACGTTCTATTTTTTAATTGAGATATTATAATATCTAACTTTATATAAACAATATTTATTGGACCCAGTCTTCGTTAGGTTCAATTTAAAAATGATTTTTGGTTTCATCAAAAAATCGTTTGGGCCTAGTTATTATCTTTTTTTTAAACTCCGCGTTTACCCCCCATTCCGCTGCCAAACTACTTGATTCACTTATCAATAAATGAAAATTATTTCTAAGTGCTTTGATTTTTCGAACTTAGTATTAAACATTTTTGATGCGTGTTCAATTTTTTTTTAAAGAGCATCAGTAAATTTTAAAATTTTTGATTGCAGAATGTTTAAAAAGACAATTTCAAATAATTGAAGCTTTTTTTTCAAAGAATTAGCTTCGTCAACTTATTACAGGTCAATATAATATGTGCTAAAACTTTAACACTTTTAGATGTGTACATCTAAGGGCGTCTAATGCAGCGTGCCTTGACGACCAACGTGTTGGGTTTAATTTGTTTAGGGTCGTCTTACTTTTACTGACAGAGATATAAAAACATTTACTTAAAAGGGTCCCTTGTGGTGCCGGGCCAGTGTTCCGCGAAACACGCAACACCGGTAACTACGCCCCTGCTTGCAGAGACAATTTCAGCTCATTTAATAACCAAAAAAATCTAATAAGTCAAGCACCGCCAAGTTCGGCTAATACAAACTTTTTTCAGTCAGAAAAGTTGAATTTTTTTATTTTACTGCTCAGTTTCAGTAAGCTGATGCAAAATGATTGCATGAAATAGTTATGTAAAATGTATCTATATTTTTTCTAGTCCGATATTTAGTTCCTTTCGTTTCGGAAGTTGCCCCGCGGATCATCATTTGGGAACCATTGCCTATACTAAACCAGAATGAGTGGTTTTTTACTTACGCTGCTGTGAGAAAGATGCTGCTTATCTTCGGCTACTAACTACTACTAAGATTTAATATTTTCAGAAAATGTTTAACAATTATTCAAAAGAAGAGAGGTTTTTAATTTTAGCATTAAAGAGTTATATACCCAAACATGCATTCTGCTTCATAAATTATTAATAGGTAAATATTATTTAAAAATAACGTTTATCACAATTTCACACCCGGCAACTTTACCATCATATTTCTTGCATACTTCGCCACCTCTGGTAATTAGTTCTTCCATTAGCCGCCTCTAAAGACATTATTACAGTACAGTAATTATTTTTACATAAATTTTCCGATGTGCACGAGCCAAAGAAAGATTTTATCTGATAACTGATTCGGTTCGCTAACTAGCCCGAGACGTTATATGAATAAGTTGTTCAAATGTATAAAAGGGAAAGAGATGGGAATAAATTCTACTGGCGATTAGTACGGACGGTAACTGGAAATGAATGGAACATGAGTTTTGTCCAAGTACTCGCGGCGCAATTTAGATGAATTAAGATAGTTCCGAGTGAGAGGAACTCTAACTGGTTGCATTATTTTATAATTGCATGGCCATTAATTATCAGGCACAGGTGGTAATTGTTTTTACGACTTTGTATAAAGAATTTTTGAGCCGAGAAATTGTTGCTTTTATTAGAAATCTCAGAGATTCATTTTAATACAAGTAATTTAATATTTGGAAAATGTACATAGTGTTTGCCAAGAGCGTATGTCACACGATTGTGTTAAGTGGTCTGTCTAGCTAGTAATGTACGTCATTTATTCCACAACCCTTAACAATAAATAAATAAAAAACAGTTGTTTTATTAATATTTATTCAACTTTTCAGAATAAGATATAGAGATGAGAACACTTTTGAACTGGGATATTATTTCAAAAGAATGATGAAAATAAATTTGATTTTTTCATGAAATTTCTGTAAAGGAAACTTACTACCCGCTAGTGCTAATTTAGTTGCCAAAAACATGATTAGTAAATGAAATTATCATAATGTTAAGAATAGCAAAATTGTAAAAATCTCGCGGCCTTTATCAAATTTTGAATCTGACTTTGACAAAATGACAGGAATATTGTAATATCGTTTAATTACTGATTTGTTAGGCTAGTGTGATATTTAGGTGTTTTTAGGTAAACAATTTTTATGCTTTGGACGTCCTATACATTTATAAGTAGGTAAATGTTATATATAGGTTTGTCTTCGGGTGTTTTTCGGCAGGTAAAGCCTTTAACCACTTTTCACTAATTGAAGTAGGTTGTGCTGATATTTGAAGTTGAAAGACGAGATTGGGAGAGAAAAAGAAGAAGTGAGGAAGGGGAAGGAGTAAAGTCAAATCTTCATTTACGACTAAGCCAGTTTTTTGAGTATTTAAATTTATCACGTCGGAGAGATGAAATGTGTAACTCAGTAATAAATATATTTTTCAGAGATTGGTTCTTTTAAAATAGGCAAAATAGAATTTAAAAAGTAGTGCAAGACTTAGGCCATTATAAATGATCGAATTTCGATCGTAGTAAGTAGTATCAACTAGTTCTTGTTCTTGTTAACCTCCTTCTCAGGGGTGGAATGGCACTGCTACGAGGCAATTTGCCAACACTGCCCTCTTCCGGCGCTTAGTTTGAGGCAGGGGAGGGTCGCCCTACACAATTTACACGTTGTTCAATTGTGAGGAGACTATTTGGTAGGAACCTCCTGGTCCCCTGGTGATTCCCGATTCTTGCTCAAAATATTAAGCTATGAACTGCACAGAAGAAATGGTCCCACGGGAACATCTGGCTCCCCCCGGCCTGGGTACCGGCGTGAATGGGTATTTCTTCTGGCTATGAGGCTATGAAAAGCATAGACTATGCTGGCTAGGACGTTCAAATCTTTCTCGGGGAGAAAAACGGTCACTCAACGTTTGCCACGTGTCGCCAAATGGGTTGTGACAATGGCGCCCAGAGAGCCGTCACCGAACGGGTTTACTCGATCGAAGACGAAAGGAAGTGGGAGTATTAACTCAACTTCGACTATTGAACTCGCTGAGTCATGCTGAGCCTTGGAGCAGGTGCTCCCAGTTGTAACACCAAACGTTAACACTTATCTTATATAAGTTTTATACATAATAGTTGTAGTTTTGAGATTGAGTTTGTTTTCTACATAGTAAACGGTATATTTCGGTAAATTGGCCGATTGCATTACTAATGCGGCACCGCCTATATCAAAGTTTTGTCAAAAATTAGACTTAAATGTTTTACTTGCTTAGTTCGTCCAAGATATAAACGTTTTAGAAACCATCAAGCGGGTGCCTGGATCTGTGAAGTGAGACTTGGAAAAGAAAATGGCCTGAGTTTTGTTTACGCTTAATTTAATTTCCCAGTTCAGCATCCACAGTTCTAGAAACTTGATATTGCGCTGAATTTTATCTATATTATTACTCCGGTATTTGTGTCGAGAGTTCAAAGCAGTATCATCTACAAATAAGTAGAGTTTATCATCAAGCAATTTTGGAATGTCTTAAATGAGAATATTCAAGAGACATGAGGATAGCGAGGGGCCTTCGCTTGAATGAGTTTTAGATTTGATTGCGCTTCATCAGTGTAGACCAAAAAAGTTATGTACGAGAGGAAAGATTCGACTAACAACAAGATCTCGCTCGGAGCTCTTAGTCTCTTTGCCAGATAGAGTGGAAATAACAGAGATCGAATATTGCATTAAGCATTTTGACTAATTTAGAGATAGATTGATCTGGAATTTTTTAAATGGTCATATTTGGAGTGCCATCGAAATCAGAAGCTTTTTGATATTGAGGTTAGAGATGGTAGTTTTAACTTCATCGATGTTTACTATAGAGTATATGAAAATCTATATTTTTATATATATTGTTTTGGATATCCTGAGCTATTTCTCAAGGTTGGCAGAGGGATTAAAGCTAAACTGTTCCTGGAAAGCTTCCACGAACTATTAAACTTTTTCCTGCGCTAACAAGTAACTGACATTGTTAACTGTTAAGTTGGGGTTATTATAGTTATTTCGTCATTTTATTCGAGACTTAAAAGAGTCTCAACCTTTTTCTCCCAACTTTGATCTATTAACTCAGTCAACTCTTTGCGGATCTTATTGGTAGTAACATTAGCTTGCCTTTTAATGTCAGGATCGCCAGTTCTAAAGGCTTTCGGTTTAAGCTTGTTTTCTGCCTGATCTAACTCTTCTTTCAAGACTTACTTAGTTGGCCGTATTTTGGATACGTGGTAACCTTGGCTACACTAGACGACTGCCCTCGCTTCTTGAAAATAGTCTGAAATATTTTCCTCTATAACTTAGGGATTATAAATGGGGCCTACAAGGGGATTCTTTGAGAATATTTTGAAACGTTAACCAGTTTGTAATATGTGTTTGAAATGAAGGCTTGACCTCTATCCGATGGATTGCCGCATTCGCCAATACTGGTAGATGATCAAAAGTGAGCTCGTACACAATAATGGACTTCACTATGACTACATTTTTAAAGACAAAACTATCTAGCTATTCAGGAAGACCCGCACCTGGATGGGTGAGGTTATATGAGGCTATGATAGCATAATTGATCTTAGAAGTGCAATTGTGGAGTCCGGTAGCCCCAAGATCTAGACTTTGCATTTCAATGAATGAATGAATGATCTTGGGGAGTATAAGTACACCGCGACATGTATAGATCTATTGTGTCCCTCTTTCTTGGTACTTCCTCTGATGTTAGTACCTCATCCAGCTTCAGTCTTTGATAAAAGCAAGTAGTCTGGATGGTTCTATGGACGAAAGTTCCTCCTGTTCGACGACGCAGACCTGAAGCAGCCATTTGCTTGTTCGCGACCGCCTCGCCCTCCGTGAGAGTGTGTTGCGGGGTTTCCTCCCCCTACTCACAGAATCGGCAACTGTCCTCGTTTCAAATTTTTATTCTCTCCAGGTGCCTTCTCAGCCGGCATCAGTGCCCGTAAGAAAGCCGGTGAGGATGCGGAGATTGTTCTTACTCAGTGTTATAAGGTTTTTGATCTTCTTGGGTGAGGAGGCCCTAGAAACTCTTTGATTGCCTTAACCCTGGAAGACGTCCGCATAGACTGATCCATTGGGTTCGCTCTTCTTTCCTGAACTCTTCCTTGTAGTTGTGCATCTTTATGCCGCCGAAGGGTTCCGGTTCTAAAAGCGTAGTTTATGCTCCCACTTTTGTCAATTGGTCTGCTTTTTCGTTGCCTTCTATCCCAGCGTGTCCTGCGATCCATTGAAGGGATAGTTTGTTATTCTTGCCTAGTTGGTTTAGCCTATCTAGGCATTCCCTTACCATTCGGCAGTGAGTGTTGGTGAGCTGAGTAATTTGATGGCTGCTTGACTGTCTGAGGGGATGACAATCTCTCTCTTCCTATAGTTTCTGTCAAGGTTGAACTGCGCACATCTTCCTTTGGCAATATTTTCCGCCTAGATGTGTCCCGGTGTTTTCCCATTGCTTCGGAGAATTTGGTTCCTGGCCCAAATACTCCTGCTCCGGTTCCCTGTTCAGTTCTTGATCCATCTGTATACCCTTTTATGGCACTTTGCTCCAATGTCAGAATGCCAGTGGTGTTCTTTTTTCATTTTCTCTACCTCTTATCACGGCCGTGTAGTATTTTCCAAACTTGTATCTTTTGACTATATCGTCTCTGGGGAGCCCAAGGAGTGGCATATGCTTTGTCAGGAATGTCAATTCACTCTTTCTAAGCCATCCTTCCTCGCCCGTTCACGTTCTTTCTCTTGTGTGTACAGGTGCGAGACCCACAATTGCATTTAGGTCGCCACCAATTAAGATGACATTAGGACAGAATTTGTTTTCATAAATGTCTAAAATTAAGTTGCGTCATGGACTGGAGTAAACTGAGCCGATATTTAAAATTAGGCTCTTTAATTTGACATTGATAAAAGTTAAGTGGAGAGTAGTGGCTGTGTGCATGTATGAATCATACTAAATGAAACACTTTGTATTCCATGCAAAATTTTGCATGGAATACAAAGTGTTTCATTTAGTATTGATAAAAGTGCCGTTAATTACTTGATCGGGGATAGTGGACTGGTTATTTATGAGATTTTTTTCTTGCAAAAATTATTGTTTTACCACCCTTGCGGCTATGCCTATCATTACGGAAGTCAATATATTTAAGAAAGGACAACGATTGGCTTTTCAGCCTGGTTTTCTGAATAGGAAATATATCAATTTCAGGTCTTTCACAAAACCTGACTAATTCAGTTTTTTTTAATCGCAGATTGAATTCACGTTAAGGGAGAATATAATGATGAAGTTTTGATGAAATTAGCCATTGGACTTCTTGAAATTTTAAGTTTTGGGGATGGATTGTTACAATGGGAACGTGCAGATTATCAGCCAAATGCATATAAGTAAACGAAACATACATTAAAATCTAAGAGTCGCACAAATCAAATACATGGATTATTACCATGCATATAATATCAATCACATATTTCACTGAATTCATTTACGTGTCATATCTAACTATCTTTTATTAGAAAGTGTCTTTTATTTATTAACTGCTTTGAACTTTTCAAAGCGGGTTTTAGAGTTTTCAACCTCTTTGGCGTCAACAAAATTTTACTCGTGTCATTTTACATCCTTGGACAAGAAACTGAAACGCCGAAACGGTCATATTCATTAAACGGTAAGCAATAAGGACACGCCATGAAATACACTTATATATCACAGCGATATACCAGAACACATTTTCTTAACGAGAGAGAATTCTGCTTCACATTATGTTCAATTAGGGCACTGCTAACACTAAAAACTAATATTTTCACAGCGTTTTAATTAGAATGCTTAACAAAAGTAGCCTACAAGTCACGTCCGGACTAGAACTGAAAACAAACAATCTTAATTAACGAACTGGTTGATGGTGTTTGCGGTCAAATAATGATCTAGCAACGTAAACAGGCACGGATGGTTCTAATTTAATAACGGGCTAACAGAAATTAACACTTATTAATTTGTTTGTTATTACAGTATTAATTGGAATCTGGTCTGTCTGTGTTTAAAGAAGAACTTTAACAAATGTCTAGTTACACTATACGAATTTTGTTGCAGCCCATCTTGTATATATATA
>JAEQML010065310.1:0-21119 GCA_016904865.1 Pissodes strobi | reverse complement strand
ATATTTATGACGGAGTCGGCTCTCCCCCTACTCATTTTTCAAGGTCAAGTGAATGGGGCTTGACGTGTACTAAATTTCACAAAAATATCTAGGATAATACCAAAGTTATAACAAAAAATATATTTTTTTCTTAAAGTTTAAGCACCCTGTGGTTGAAAAGTTAGGACTTTTAGGACATATGTCGTTTTTTTGCTCAAAATGGTCCCAAGAAGAACCTCCTTAAATATTAGCATGTTATAACGAAACACCCTGTATATGATACAGATTTACTTCTAAAAAGAAAAGCCAAGTCTCTTGTGAGATGGTAGGTCCATCTACATCAGCTGAGCTAAATTTTTCCATGCTCTTTACGACTCTTTCCCTTTTAATAGAGATATAACCTTCAAATATTTTATTTTACATTCCCGCAGAAGACACTTCGAATATTGTGTTTGGGCCTCCGTGTAAGTGCAGATATTCACCACTAATTCTCTGAAATATTTAGTTACGATTATATCGAATGGAAAATCTTGAAGTATTTTCATCAGAATTAAAATAATTCGAAGCACAAAAAAGCTCCATTGATAAATTGAGAGTTGACGCAGGCCCATCTTTCAATTATACAATGGGTCCAAAAAAGTATCCAACATATGGGAAACTTTTTTATTATAGGTTTCTCAGAAAATTTTATTCTTGATAAAAGTTGATGCTTGAAAAAAAAAAACAATTTTCACAATGCTAAATTAAGGATAAGTTATACAGGGTATCTAAAAAATGGAAAAAAGTTAAAATTTAAGATAAAAATAAAAGTCAAATGCCATTTTTTCCAAAAATGCATTGTTGCTGAAAAAATTAGGGAGAAAAAATAGACAATAATTGTCAATGACTTTACTGTTGGGAAAAATGGTATTTGACTTTTATTTTTGCCTCAATATTTTTTCTGCAGAAAGTTTCTCCGATATTTCAAAATTTTTGTTTTTTAAACCTTAATTTTTGTATTTTTAAGTACCTTGTATAACATCCTTAATTTATCATTGTCAAAATTATTATCAACTTTTATCAAGAATATTTTTTTTTTGAGAAACCAATAATAAAGATGTTTCACATATGTTGCATACTTGTTTGAACACACTGTATATTGAATTGAGCGTGTTTTTTGCTTGGACATGATTTATTTTTGAAGAAAATGGCAAAAGATCGTATTCAGCACTAACCCAAACTAACAATGGATGTATGATTCAAATATTACTTTGATAAACTTTTAAACATAAAGGCCAACTCTCTTGTGAGGTAGTGGGTCCATCTACATGAGTCGAGCAAATTTTCGCCTTGTTCTCTACAACTTTTTTTTAGCTTACTTGAAATTCCTAGAACCAGCTCCAACAAACCAGTCTTACTGTAAATATAACTACGAATTACCATACGACCTAGTATACACCAGTAAAATCTACTTGCGCCCTCCGCAATTGGGCAATGAATCTTTATACAGGATACTCTACAATGTGACAGAGGCTTACGATATCCAGAATGCTTCTCAAGTGACGTATGCTACCCATTTGACTGCGGATTTTGCCTATTTTATTCCACAGTTATTAAGGTAAGTTATGCAATAAAATATAATCATATTCAATTATTCTAAAATTGATAACAATATTCATTGTAAATAGATCATGAATATGAATTGTTTAATTTATAATACAGTTCGTTGAACGGGTGGTATCTGCGACGTAGTAGCGGTAAGGGGTAAGCAAAATCAGCGATAGGTGGCACGAGATTACTGCGTGACGTGCATAACCACAAAAAAATTATTAGAAGCCCCAAATAGCCATTTGTTGGCTTTGCCCCTCTTTTGCTGCAATATTATTCGATTAGGATTTTTCTTATTACTATTTACTTTCGATGAGTAAATTAGATTGTAGGGCTTGCTTACCTAAAGAGAGATATTAAACTTCCATGCCGCATTCCTTCGGTAGACACAGACTTACATCTGATATTCTAAATTTTCAAATTTTGATAACTTCGGAATGGAAAGAGATAGAGATGTGTAATTTGGTGTAGATCTTTAGGGCACTAATCTCTTTATTGGAACACTCTATATGATGTTTTTTTCATCGAAAAATGCCCAAACGTACAACATTAATTTCATGTTATAGCTGTAGTGTTGGAAACACATTTTTAACTTAATCTGGTGACAATCGATTAGGTATTAATGTACTAAATCATTTTTTTCTAGACAATGGCAAGGACTTATTTCAGTCGCAGCGTTCGTTCCAGATCTAGACAGTGCATTCCTCCTGGAACAAATCAACCAGTTCTGTTACTGCGAACCGGAAATGCACCGTGTATCGATTCATCTCGTCACTCACAAACTTTTGGCGTTTTCGAAAAAGGACATGTATTTCGAGAGGCCCGATTCTTGTATTCCACAGGTGAATTAATTGCTAATTATTATTATGTACTTAGGTTGTTTAAATATCATTAATAAGAAAATTCCATTATTGAATAAGTGGGATATTTATGACGGAGACGGCTCTCCCCTACTCATTTTTCAAGGTCAAATGAATGAGGCTTCGAAAATGAAAGTTTATTTCGAGTGGCCCGATTCTTTTATTCCACAACTGATTTAATTGCTTTCCACTGTTGTCTAGATAATTATTCATCTTAATTTGTTTAAATGCCATTTTTTGGAGTATTTTCATAAAATTTTTACATGCGGCGTAAATGCATAAGTAGAATACTTACGACGGAGACGGCTCTCCCCCCACTAATGTTCCAAGGTCAACTCAGTAGGGCATAATTCAAGGTTATCAAGTAGAGGTTTCCGAAAAAAGACACTTATTTCGAAAGTCCCTATTCTTGTATTCCACAGGCGATTTGATTACTTTCTACACTTGTCTAGATAATTATTGATACAATTTTATACTTAATTTGTTTAAATACCGGACTTCTAACTATTCTCATAAAATATTTTCATGCGGTGTAATGCATAAGTAGAATGCTTACGACGGAGACGGCTCTCCTCCCACTAATTCTTCAAGGTGAAGTGAGTAGGGCATAAGTCAAGGTCACCAAGACACTTATTTCGAAAGTCCCAATCCTTGTAGGTATTCTACAGGCGATTTGATTGCTTTCTACTCTTGTCTAGATAATTATTGATACCATTTTATACTTAATTTGTTCAGATACCGGACTTCTAACTATTTTCATAAAATATTTTCATGCGGTGTAAATGCGTAAGTAGAATGTTTACGACGGAGATGGCTCTCCCCCCACTAATTCTTCAAGGTGAAGTGAATAGAGCCTAATTCAAGGTCATCAAGCAGAGGTTTTCGAAAAGAGACATTTATTTCGAGCGGTCTCATTCTTGTATTCTACACGTGATTTGATTGATTTCTACTCTTGTCTATATAATTATTGATACAATTTTATACTTTTTATTTAAATACCTTTAGTAAAAAAGTACAGTATTAGATTCTGACTTTGGACTATTTTCATATAATTTTGACATGCGGTGTAAATGCATAAGTAGAGTATTTACGACGGAGACAGCTCTCCTGCCACTAATTTTTCAAGGTCAAGTGAGTGGGGTCCAATTCAAGGTCATCAAGCAGAATTTTTCGAAGAGAGACATTTATTTCGAAAGTCCTCATTCTTGTATTCCACAGGTGATTTGAATGTTTTCTACTCTTGTCTAGATATTTATTAATATTATGTTATATTTAATTTGTTGAAATACCAATAGTAAAAAGTACAGTATTAGATTCGAACTTTGAACTATTTTCATAAAGTTTTTACAAGCGGTGTAAATTCATATGTAGGATAATTACGGAAACGGCTCTCCACCTACTAATTTGTCAAGGTCAAGGGTGTTCAAGATCAGCTGAGAGGGGCCTAGTGCAAGGTCATGGGATAGAGGTTGTCGAAAAGGGACATATATTTCGAGAGGCATGATTCTTGCATTCCACAAGTGATTTAATTGCTTTCTACTCTGGTCTAGATAATAATAATTATTGATACCATTTTATACTTAGGCCCGGTACTTTCACCTTCACGTAAATCTACTTTGTCATAAACTGATGGATAGCTTATTTGGATACTTTCATTGAAAGTTATCCAATAGGTAACTATTCAACGATCATAACAATAGACACTCCCATTCGCAATAGTTGCCAACTGAATTATTAAACATGGATGAATAAAGGCGTCTCAGAAATCCGATGTGTTAGACGCAAATAGAACTTGACTTTGCTTTGGCGGTAAATATATGGAATAATGTAAATTGTCATTTAGATTATGACAATGACAAGCATAATCAATCATTAGCATTCATTACTGTTAAAATAAATATTCGTCATGTTGGCGGCCACAGGCGAGAAGAAGAAGCGGTTTCGGTCTGCAAATTTCAGTACCGAAGAGGTCCGTCTGTTACTTAGATTGGCTTTGAAAGAAAAAAACGTATTAGAAAACAAAGAAACGGACTCTGACGTTTGGAAGCTAAAAAATCAAACTTGGCAAAAAATTGGAGAGATCTTTAATGCATCCTCAGGACAGACATTCAGGTCCGTCAAAACATTAAGACACAAAATATGATGGCATGAAAAAAGATTTGAAGAAGAAAGTTAATAAAAACAAGGCCGAGGCTATGAAAACTAGTGGAGGAAAGCCAGAATATGTAATTATCGATGGGCCAGGGAAAGAATTACTAGAAGTCCTCAGTCTTTCAGTAAATGGTTTACCTTCCTTATTTGATTCGGATAGTATCCTTCCCCAAACAACAGTTACTGGTGAAAAACATATAGACGTGTGTGAAAATGAAACAATAATTACTCAGGAGGAAATTGAAACATATGATTTGCCTATGATCATTGTAAAAGACAGTGAGGAAAATCCTGTTGAAGTTGGAAAAAACAATAAGGAAAATCCTGGTGAAGGAGACAGTACTAATCATTCCATACCTGAGCTTTAACCTACATCTGAGATTGTGGAAAATATTGAGAATGAAAACACAAAAACTAGAACGAATAAGACATGGAAAGATTGGTCACCCAAGTTCTTAAAAACAAGGAAAAGCCCATGCTTAACCACAAATAATAAAAAAGGCGGAGAAAGAAATAAAAAACTTGACAATATTTTATATCTTCGTGAAGAACTGCTCAGACAACAACTGGAATATGTAAAACAAGAAGAGAGACGAGCCATAGAAAAACACGACAGGGAAATAAAACTATTAGATTTAGAAATCGAGTTAAAGTTGAAGCAAAAAAGTTCTTAAATTTATTTAGATGTTTGATGGTATAAATAAAGTGATTTTATATTTTTAATTAATTTACTTGATACACAGTTGCATTTTATAGTGTGTTCCGTGTCAATGTTAATAAGTATGTACAACATACAAGCATAGATACAAAATATTATATAAATTATTTAAAGATTTCTTTGATTTAACAGCTGTTGAAAATAATCTATAAAAGGCATTCTAGCACCTTCATATCTTTCTCCGGGATGATAGTTTGCTTCAAAGTCAAAATTTTCTTCAAGGTCATAATTTTCAAAATTTTGTTCATTTTTGTCAACTGCAATATTGTGTAAGACAGCACAAGCTACAATTATCATTTGGACCCACCCTGTTTTACATCTAATACCAACAGACATAATTGGAAATCGTCTTTTCCATACTCCAAAAAGACGTTCTATTACATTACGTGATCTAATTTGTGCCTCATTGTACACACTTTCAGCCTCATTTTGGGGTTCATCTAATGGTGTAAGGAGGTAGGCCTGAACTGCGTAACCTCGGTCACCTAGCAGAACTCCATTTCCTAACTCTCCATTTTATAGTCTCATTTTGATAGACGAGTTTTGAAATATATGACTATCATTGGCAGATCCAGGCCAACGGCTAACTATATCAAGTATCTTCAGTTTTGCACTGCAAACTACTTGACAACTTAGTGAAAAGTAGCCCTTACGATTTCTAAATATTTCAGCATTGTCACCCCCTGGAGACATTATCTTGACATGGGTACAGTCAATTGCCCCTATGACGCGTGGAAAGTGAGACAACTTGAAAAAAATCTCTTTTTATTTCCTGCTGTTCTTCCTGCGTTCGTGGTAGATGGACCAACTGGGGAAATAAATTACATATAGCTGTAATTACCTTCTTTATGATCCGTCCCGCTGTAGTTTTGTGAACGCCACTGAAATCACCAAGAGTTATGTAGAAATCCCCAGTTGCCAAAAACCGTAAAGCAAGTAATAATTTGTTTAATGGACTGACAGCTCGATCTAGGTTCCTGAAAGAAAAAAAAGATTTGAAGCAACATAATTACAAATTATTGAGTCCTTAATGGTAGAAATTTCCTCCATAATAATTGAAAAATAACTAGATAACAGTTATTTTAAAAACTTACCTTTCTGTTCTGTTACTTAGCTCCTCTTCAATAAGACCAAATAGCACTGTTACAGTAGCTTATGAAAATCGAAATCTGTTGAAAAATTCAACGTCATTCCAATGATTGAAATGATCAATTCTTGGCGTCAAGATATATGAACGTTCTGGATTTATATCCTCAACAAGGTCAATCAACTCAACATCAGGATCATTAAATATTTCAAGCCCTTCAAAAAAATCCATTCTGTAACAAGCAAACAATGTGTTACTACTATACCCGTATAATTGTTATTACAAGTAAATATGTTTTTCTTTTTCGAATATTTGTACTTACATACTTATAATATGAGGGTGTTTTCACAAAAAGATATTGCCAAACAGGATAACTTTTCAAATCACATAAGCACCAAACAGGGAAAGAAAGATATTGGTTAGAATGGAAGACTAGAAATTCTGTCAAATATATGACGTTTACTTTATCCATAAGATTAATAGTTTATTCTCAGGTCGGACTACCGAATAAGTTATTCCATAGATATCGGTCGTTTATCCATTGGTTACCGCTATGCGTAAGTGAAAATACCGATTTCTTGCTTATTCCTCAGATCATATTTATTCTTTAGAATAAGTACACCTATCTGCAAGTGAAAGTACCGGGCCTTAATTTGTTTAAATACCATGAGTAATAGTATATTATGATATAAGTGTATAAGAGGGCCTTTAAAGCACGCGCGACATATTCCAAAACACGACGCGCAGCGGAGTGTTTTGTAAGTCGCAAGGGCTTTAAAGGCCTCTTATACACGTATATCATACGCTATTTTTTATTACAAATGCATCATAATCTCAAAAATGTTTTAAATATTAAACTTAAGGGATATATTGACGAATATATTAATCTGTCACATTTGACATGATCAAATGTTTCTATAGAAACCTTTAAAAAAGTAGGTGCATTATAAACATTATTTTAAGCACGCTGCAGCGTGCGATAATCGTTGATTATGATGCATGCGTAATAAAAAAAAACTTTCGGACTTCGGATTATTTTCATAAAAGTTTTACATGTGATGTAAGTGCATAAGTAGGAGACGACTCTCTCCCTAATAATTTTTCAAGGTCAAAAGTGTTAAAGATAAACTGAGAGGG
The DNA here is from genome assembly GCA_016904865.1 of Pissodes strobi. Classification (NCBI taxonomy): domain Eukaryota; kingdom Metazoa; phylum Arthropoda; class Insecta; order Coleoptera; family Curculionidae; genus Pissodes; species Pissodes strobi. The sequence goes on along the minus strand of JAEQML010065310.1, from coordinate 13,600 downwards.
GCCTAGTGCAAGGTCGTCAAGCCGAGGTTGTCGAAAAGGGACATTTATTTCAAGAGGCCCGATTCTTGTATTCCACAAGTGAGTTAATTGCTTTATACATTTGTTTGTTTAGATAATTATTATTCCTACTTTGTGCAGGATCATTTCGTATATTTAGGCAGCGTTTAGTGCGGTTATTATACGAAGTGGAAAAAAACTTTAAATACAAAAGTTGAAGGATCATCCTAAATCAACATAAAATGTTCTAAAATATAATACAAGGATATCACAAAATTGATGAAAAACACAAACTGTATGTTAAAACAAAAATTAATAGATCTTTGTTTTCTGAATTCAAAAATATATATGTTTACATTTAGTCATTTTTGATATATTTGCATTTTAAAAATTATTGAAAATAACGGCAGGTTCTATTTCGATTATTGAAAATAAATAGATATATTAATGATATGGTTTAGTTACAAAAATATTTTAATTATACAAAACAATGACGTTTTTAAAATGCAAATATTTCTAAATTGAGAAGACCAAATGCAGGGTTAAAAGAAAACATATTTTTTTTTATATTTATGTACATGTTTTTTTAAACAGTTTTTGTTTTAAACCTGTATTTTTATTTGACAATTAAAAACGTGTTTTTATTTTCAACAAAAGATACCTATGTTTAAAACACGTTATAAACAAAAATGAATTCAACTATCTACCAGAATAGCTGAACAGTTCCTTTAGTGTTCCAGGTTCCTACAGTTCCTGGTTTCTACTTACACGACTGCGAACAAAGATGAGTTAGTTTTAACACTTTAGATGTTCTGTATTATACTTTTACTTTTTCATCAGCAGTATTACTAATTTTTATCTTAAAAATATATCTAGTTAGTCTTTTGAGTTGAATGTTCCGTTTTTTCTTTCTAGTATTAGAATTATCAGTTTTTTTTTAAATCGTGTTATATGCTTAAGTTTATGTTATCAATTTATCAATAATATATGTTCGGCTTATTTTTTTACTGATACGAGGAAATGAAAGTGAAAGTGATAGTTATCAGAATAATAGATTTGGTATCTTTTGCTTGACTTCAAAACTTGATTGAAATTGGTACCTTGTATCTTTGGGTTAAGTCTTTTACTAAACTAGTCAGTAAACATAATTAAAAATCTTGGTATAGTCCTTTTATAATTATTTCAGACAATGTTTCATTTGAATCTTTGACATTTACTACATGGAGAAGGCATTCGATTGCGTTAATCAATAAACTTAAACATTAAAATTTTAGCCAAAACAGTATAAATATGTTATGTTCCTTTTTGCGGAATCGACAGCAGTTTGTTTTAAAAGCCAGTACACAATCTAAAATAAAAAATATTACCCACGGGCGGCGTGGTGCAGGGTTCAACCCTCGGGCCTATAATTTTTCTAATTTTTATAAACGATATGAGATATGCCAACACAAACAGCTGTCTTTTTGCTGACGATACAGCCTTCTTTAGCGCAAGTACGTCATATTCTTCTCTTCTGCAGGACATGCAAAACCATATCGTAAGGTCTAGTGAATGATTTTCTTCCAATTGCCTAGCTCTCAATGAAAATAGAACTCACCAAATGGTTTTCTCATACAAAAACCATCCATTTAACAACGAAGATTGTTTGAAGTATCTAGGGGTATACCTAGATCCCCTTTTGACATGGAAATCACATGTAGACCACTCATCAAAAGAGTTGTGTAAAAGTATCTTTGTTATCAGATCACTAAAACAGATAGAACTTACAGATACCCTGCTAATGAGCTACCATTCACGTTTTTTGCTCATTGCTGCTATGCTTTGTTGTCATGGGGATACTCACCTCATATCACTTCAAAGGCGTATTGTGCGGTTGTTGAGTGGCCTTGCATATAGGGAGGAAGTTAGGCAAAAAATTCGTCGAGCTGGGTTTAATAACCCTTCCATCAAAATATATTTATCTATCGGTGGTACATGTTAGACACAACCTCAATATGTACAACTTGGGATTGGAAGTGCATGACCATGCCACTAGAAATACCAATAGTATCACACTTCCTTTCTTAAAATTTATAATTTTTGATTTTGGCTTAGGTTCTGCATTTAGGATATATCCAGTCATGTTGTTTGTGTATTTCATTATTGTACCTACATTTGCAATGAACTGTGATCATAATTTTATAATTGTTATATTTTGTATACGATATTTTTAGTGATTACCATGTGATATATATCTTAGTGATTTAAACTTTTTACTTTGGATATTTGCAATGCTTCCTTTATTATTTTGGTATTTAGTAACCTAAATTGTTTGACGTGTGTAAAACATTTTTTGTTGATAACATGAATAAAGGCTTTGACTTTGACTTTGACTTAAAGAAGGAAGCAGTATATTTTAATAAACATTTTAAACACGTTTTAAGCCCCTGATTTAAAGCACAGTTTAAAACAACTAATAAAACATTAGGTTGTCTATAAAACATTTTTTTTAAACATAACAACCCTGACCAAATGTCAACATATTATCTATTTTTGAATTTAGAAGGAAAAGATTTTTAAGTTTTGCTTTAATATACAGGGGTGTTCCGTTAAAGACTTTTCATGTTTGTTTTTTTTATCAACTTTGCGATATCCCTGTATTATATTTTAGAAAAACGATTTAGGATGATCCCTACAACTTTTGATTTTAAAGTTTTTTTGCCACCTCGCATAATAACCGCGCTATACGCTGTGTTAATATAAAGAATGACCATGTACTTAGTTTGTTTAAATATCATTAATAAAAAATAATACATTATTAAATAAGTAAGATATTTGTGACGGAGTCGGCTCTCCCCCTATTCATGTTTCAAGGTCAATGATATCAAGGTCAAGTGAGTGGGAGGCATAGTTCAAGATGACCAAGCAGATTTTTTCATAATAAACATTTATTTCTTGATTCTTGTATTCCACAGGTGATTTTATTGCTTCCTTCTCTTGTCTAGATAATTACTGATAAATTTGTAGTTAGTTTGGTTACATATCATTAATGAGAAAAATTATAGTATTTATTTATTTATTCACGAACAAAATCCTTTTTTTCCAAAACATATAAATTGATAGAACGTAATGTAAAAATAACACTAAAAACCTAATCAACAGCAATAAAAATAATCATAAGTCATTTAAATACATCACTAAATTACCCAAAACCAGTGGGAATTAAAAAAATAAAATAAATCATCAAAATGAAATCAACAACCAAAGAGTAGTCCTCTCAAACTCCCATCAAAAACAAGTAAGTACATAAGATCTACAAGCCTGCCAAGTTTAAGTGTTTTAATTGAGTAGAGAATTGTTTGGGGCTACAGAAAAAGTCCAGAGATGTATGATTTGCAAGGAATAAGGATCTAGGAAAAATGAGTATTTAGCATAGTTTGTTCTATGAAAGATTACATGGAAAGACTGGCGACTTCGAGTATTAAATTGTGGAACATAGACATCGATTTGGCTTGTTAACAACAGAATTAATGATTTTATAAAGAAGATTAACATCTCAGTGCTCTTCTAGTTGATAGTGGCATTAAATTCAATCTTTGGTGCAAGCCTTCATAATCTAATTCATTATTAAAGAATTTAAAGTTTATGTTTTGCAAGAACCGTCTCTGCACTTTTTCAATTCTTGAAATATGAATATTGTAATGGGGATTCCAGACAGAAGTAGCATACTCTAGGTGACTTCTAACCAGACTGCAATAAAGGATTTTAAGAGCATGCATGTTATGAAAATCTGCAGTATTTCTCTTAATAAAACTCAGCATCCGCAAAGCTCTATTAACAATGGATGTGATGTGGTCAGTATAGGAGAGTTCATAATCAAGAGTAATCCCAAGGTCTGAGATGGACTCAGACTGCAAAAGAGTGTTGCCCGAAATGGCATAGTCATAAGATGTTTTATTACGTTCATAAGTTTGCACTTGTTTGCATTCTATTCCATGCCATTTAGGGCACACCACTCTACAAATTTATCCAAATCATGTTGAAGGCCCAGACTGTCCTCCAGATTAGATATAATAATCTTAAATAGTTTTAGATCGTCTGCAAAAAGCAAAACTGACTCTTTCCAAAGCACATGCAAACATTATTAAGGAAATAATAAACAACAAAGGCCCAATGTGAGATCCCTGAGGGACTCCTGAAGTTACAGTAATCTCATGTGACAGAAAGTTATTAATCTTTACCAGCTGTATACGATTGGTTAAATAACTCTGCACCCAATTAAGTAGTGCACCGGAAACACCAAGATTTTTAAGTTTACTGAGTAGAATATTATGTGACACTTTGTCGAAAGCTTTGCTAAAGTCTGTGTATATAGCATGAACTTCCAAACCCAGCTCCAAGGTCTGAACAATAGTAGAAGAATAGTTTAGTAGATTTAGTTCAGTATTACGGCCTGGACAAAAGCCAAACTGCTCATTGATTATTAAAGGGGAAAATACAGAACTAAAATACTTTTTTTCAAATATTTTGGCAATTACACTAATAATACTGATAGGTCTGTAATCTCTAACATCGGAATTATCGCCTGATTTATGGATAGGAATAATAAAACTGGTTTTCCAGAAGTCAAGAAACTAACCCTTATCTAGGAATTTATTAAATATAATTTGAATAGGTAATGCCAGGATAAAAGCACAATTCTTCAAAAATACGGGATGTATACCATCTAGGCCAGGCCCATTTGAAATATTCAGTGCAGCTAGCTCAGAGTAGACATCCGATATAGTAATTGATTAATCACAAACATGTAGATTGTTTAGAGAAGGTTCTTCTGGGAAAACAGACTGATTCACAGAGTATACAGAGCTAAAATACCTAGAAAACAGATCAGCCACCCCGGAGTCCATTTCAGGTTCATTATCATCCAAATGAAGTTTAGAAGGAATTGAAGATGAACCACGCCTAGAATTGATAAAATTCCAAAACTGATTCGGGGTATCGTTCAAAGAATGTTCAATGTTATAAACATATGAATTGTAACAGTATCTAGAAAGTGCCTTAACTTGTAAAAACCTCATAATTAGCTGCTGTATTATTTAATTTGCATTTTTTATGAGCCAATTTCTTTTGAAATGTAAGATTAATCAGACCCTGACTAAACCATATAGGAAATTTTCTACTAGAAACCTTCTTGATAAGTACCAGTTCATTTATGACACCATAAACAATGTCATAAAAAATGTTCACCATGTCTTGCATCTCCCTATCTCAGAAAAGGGCCTTCCACTGAATAGTTCCCAGATAGTCATTTATAAGTGAGAAATTGGCCGATTTAAAATCGAAATAAAAAGTATTAGCTTGAGGGCTGACAGAATTATGTGATGATTTAGACAATAAAATTGGGAAATTAAGAGGTGGATGGTGGTTGTCAATTATTTTAACAAGAGGATCACATGTTTTTACTTTAACAAATTTAAAAGCAAGAATTCTATTATTGGCATTAGAATATGGTTTGACTGAAAGAGTCCATTAAATACACAGATGTGCGACATAGCTGCAATGGCCTGGACAGCTTGAGGAGTAACATATTCATCAGTGCAGGGAGTAGCCAAGGATCCAGCATCCTCCATCCTCCATTCAGCCTTTGGAAGGTTAAAATCCCCAGCCATATACATATCTGTATCAGGATACATATCTCAGATGTGGTCGATACATTCACCAGCACATACATAATATTGAGTAGGAGAATTGGGGGGAAGATAGACACACCCAAGAATGCATTCAGCCCTGTGATCTCCAACAGAAACATACACTTGCTCCAGAACAGCATCCAGTAAGATTAAACGAGCTGGCAGTTTTTTATGCACCGCAATTAGTGAGCCTCCCATATTTTTTTTGCACTAGTTTCAATAGAACAATCCTTTCTGAAGATTCTGTAGTTATCCAGAGCAAGTTGGCCATCCGAGATGTCTGTACTAAGATTAGTTTCAGTCAGCATAATCCCATCATAGTCGTTAAAGGCCACATTGCATAAAATAGTAGAAAACTTTGTTCGAAGCCCCTGTATATTTTGATAATATATATTGAGAAGGTTTTTGTGAGAATCTTGTCCGTTCCGTCTTAGTTTTCCTGAGTTGATACAATTTTGGGGACACCCCCACAATATGTAACATTTAAAGAGGTCCCATCTTTAGATTTCCGCTCTTTAAGTTCGGCTCACACTTGTTTTTCAATTTGTTGCTGCTTGGTGGTTAGGTCGAAATTTATGTACACATTATGGCCTTTAAGTCTCCTTCGAAGTCTTATTAAAGATGTATATCACTAGAGAAATCAAAAGTAAGTTTTAAGGCACTTGCTGTTTCCAACTCTGGAAAAATTTACAACTGTAGGTGAATTGTTAGTAATAATCTTGAGTAAGGAGTTTATATCAGTGACATCATCATTCTGCTGTGGAAGATTGAACACCATAACATTTTTGGCCCTATTCTGACGGTCCTGGAACTCAGACCATAGGTTGTCCACATTTTCAGATTAGATTAGATTAGATTGGGAAATTAAGTCCATTTTAGATTGAAGTTCTGTAAGGGTTTGCCTATCTTTCTGGAGGGCGCATATGTCCTCCCTAAGTAGGCTTATTTCCTCTTGCATCTGGTTGATGTGTCTGAGCATAACAGGAACTCCTTTGAATGACAATCGTCACATAAATACATCATGACTCGTTTTTGTAGAACAACAGCTCTAAGTTCAGAAGCTGAGAGTTGACTACACTCCTTTCTAGTAGCCCTACAGCTATCACATGCAACAAATTCTGCATCTGGGGTTACATCTTTTCTACAGGTTGAACCCTTAGTACTGGACATCTTCCTAACTCCCATCCTCATCATAGTAATCCACTATTTTCACAACAATCCCAAAACTCTTTAGTGGTTTAATTCCAAAAATCCACAGAAAAGGCTTGCAGCTAACAGAAACAGCCAAAATTTTTATTATTGAATGAAAAAAAGATATAAAATTTTAAAGAAAAGAAAAATTGTCAGGTATACCGCGTTTCTTTACAACGGTTGACATAACCTTTACGATTAGATTGTGATTTCGGACTATATTTTTATAAAAGCTTTACATGCAACTGCCTAAGTAGGATGCTTAAGACGGAGACGGCTCTCCTTCTACCGATTTTTAAGGGCAAAGTGAGTGAGGCCTAGTGGTTTTTGAAAAAGTATATTTATCTCTTGAATTCCACAGGCGATTTGAATGCTTTCTACTCTTGTCTATTCTGATTTTGTACTATTTTCATACAAGTTTTATATGCGGTGTAACTGTATAAGTAGAATATTTACGACGGAGACGTCTCTCCCCCTACAAATTTTTTCAAGGTCGAAGACATTAAGGGTCAAAGTCACCATTAAAAAAGGAGTGGCGAAGCTGTTTTGATGCAAATATCCCATTGGCGTGTTCGGCGTAGACATAATCTACAAATAATCCTTTCGTATAAGGCTTTTCAAACATGTGTACTTTTCCGCTTAATCTTACATCGAAACATGTTCCTTTGGTAACTAGAATGAAATCTGGTTAAAATGTAACACTCAATGGCAGGAATAATCACTGAAATTAAACGGTTTCATTAGGATATGGATGTCCAAATACCCACTGCAAATAAAATGCGATAATTTGTATGTTTCTACATCATTCAATGGCACGGAAAACAGATTAAACCGATTAAATGTCATTTGTATGAGCTTTGAAAGTGGTCGTTGCAATTGTATACAATATCAAATGTTTATTGATAAAATCGATAAGATAATTTTTTCTTTTAGGATTCTTCAAAAATTGTTATTTTCAAAGAATATGACGACACTGTAACGTATCCAATCAATGTGGTTAGAAACGTGGCAAGAACATCAGCTCTAACCAAGTACGTTCTACTCTCTGATGTTGAACTGATGCCGAGTAAAGGTAATACCCAATTTCCTGTTATATTAAGTAATTTTTTAAACAGTATTTTTATCCAACATATAAAGCTCCTTAGGGGAAAATTTAACACAGGATTACCTTATCATCGTATATTCGTTTAAGTATCTTTACAGAACTATTTAGAAGTTGCGCATTTGCTAAGAGCTATAGCTCTTAACAACGACCATATAAAATTAAATATTAAAAAATAAGTTTAGTTTAAAAAATGGCGTTGTATTTGGATGCTTTTCAGGCATGGTAGCTTTTTGCATGAATCGAAATTACATTATTTGACTTGTTATAGACTTGGCCAATGGGTTTTTGCAAATGATCCAGAAATACAAAAAGACAGATTCCAAAGAGGTATTTGTAGTGCCAATTTTTGAAGTCGACGAAGGTGAACCCATTCCAGATAACAAGGAACAATTATTAAAACTTATAGACGAACAGAAGGCGATATATTTCCATGGTATGCTCTGCAAACATTGCCAAAAGTTTCCAGGAATCGACGATTGGATGAAAAGCGGATATTCTGGGAAAATCAAGGTGAGCAAGGCAATTTATTTATTGTTTATCGACATACACTTTATCAAGCATCTTATTTCAGCCTTTAGTTACCGTAAAAAGACACGACCCGTACCATAGATGGGAACCAATTTTTATTGGCACAAATAAGGAGCCCCTATATAGCGAGATATTATCTTGGGAGGGTTATCAGGATAAAATGACGCAGGTAATTAATCAATATCAATAAGATGCTCACTCGGTATGGAACTTTGAGCAAAAGCTATGATAATACAGCCAAGTAATCTATACTGAAAAAAATCATTTGATTTCTAGTCACTGGAGATGTGCCTGCAGGATTACAATTATACAATTCTGGACAACGCTTTTCTATGCCATTGGCCCGGCATAAAGAAGCAAGACGAAGTAGATGAAGAATGGCGGGCAGATTTTATTGAACAAAATAGGATAGCGTATGAAGAAATCGTTCAGAATTTGCTCCGACGTTACGAAGATATACCTGAATGTAAAGTGAACTATACCACCCGCAAGTTTTCGGAAAACAAGGATAATATATCAGTTAGTTTAAAATATAGATAATTAAGGTATATAGAAGTGTCTTGCCAAAGTGTGATAATAAACAGTATTATGTTCTATAAACTTGTTTAAAGTCGAATACCAAAGAATACCGAAAATTTGGTGGTTTTCGATCCTATAATATCATTTATTAAAATGAAATTCGGTTTTTCCTTTATTACTGGGTATATATTGTATGCCTTGCTCCTTTAGTAGCCAAAATATGCTAAACATAAAGTACAATTAGAGGTTAATTTTTCTTCCTTGAATATTCAAATTCAAATTGAAAACATTATTGTTTAAAATATTTGACGTTTGTTAATAAAAGATAATCAATAACAAAGAGTAGGCTAAAAGCCATGTAAGCACCTTTAAAAACAAGGTACGTAAAATATATACATATTTTATAGAGCACAAAAAATTATTAACACAAAAAAATAAATTTTTAAGATAACAATAAAATTGCTCATAACTCAAGCTGTTATTTACGTTAAAATAGATGCCCATTTTATTCTCATGTTTGTTTCAAATACTCATCCATATATTTATGAAAATAAAATTGAATTGTTTCAGAAATGTGAACTGCATTTTTATTACATTGATTTCAAATCAAAATGTAATCGATCTTCTTTATCTTACTTCTTACCCACATAGAAATAAGGCGTAATTTTTTCATTAAATTTTGTGAAACAATAAAAGGTTTAAACAGAATTATTATGTACCTATTTTTTTAAATTCGTAAATAAGTAGTCAATTAAAGTTATGGGAAGTTATTGATCATATTTGGAATTTTAAATTTGATTATGGTATAACTTAAGCATGCCGGAAATTATCCTTCAGTTTACGTAAAAGACCTAGGAAAATAGACAATTAACAATATGCTTAGATATTTATTAATAATAATAATAATAATAACGATACAAAGCAAAAACAGTGGAGAAAAATAAATAAAAAGTAAAAACAAACAGAGGAAAAATAAATAAATGACAGAAAAATAAAACAAGAAAATTGTATAAAGTTAAAAAATTAAAGCTATTACATTAACAGCTGTAAAAATCAAAATTGTTGAAGAACATGAAAATAAATTAGAAAAATTATGTAAAATCATCAACATCATCATCATCATCACATAGCCCTTGATGTCTACTGCTGAACGTAGGCCTCTCGTTATGTCTGTCCAAACGGTCCTCTATACTGATCATTTTTCAAATATTTTTTACACTCAGAAAAAAAGTATTTTTCAGTACCTACATAACAATACTTTTAATTCTTTTGGCACAATTAAAATCAAAAAGTTAAAGGAGGGCGACACTATAGGGGATCACCCTGTACATAATATAACAAACAATATTCACAGGTATACTAGTACCCTAAGCATTATTATCTTAAAATTATACTTACTGTCTATAATTTTATCGCTAGACCCGAAACCTGCTAAAGTAGCCTTATTTGCTTCTGGTGACCATCTGTTCTTTTGTTAATTGCCGAATTTCACCCCTGCGTTGTTTTGCGTTATTTTTCGAACCGTTGTTCTGATTCGTTTGCGTAATTACTTATTTACTTTAAATAGCCTCTAAACTGTGAGACAGTAATTTTGGTTTGGTCACAACTGAGACCATAGTACCGACTAGAAATTTTAAAGTTTTAATTTAAAAAAAATTTCAAATTATTTTTCGGCATCACGGCCCACTGTAAATGATATTTCTTAGTAAAATTTGGATTTGGACATTACGACCCACTGCAACTGGTTTTTAGAATAAAACTGATTTTTCTCCGATATTTTCACGCTTTTATAGCCGCTTTTTGACGCACTTTTTCCCCAGAAAAATCTAGAATTGTACACCTGCACAAGTTCGCTTGGGAATTTTTCCATGCCAAGCTTTGACTTTTTAGATCACACATGTGTTCCAAAGTCCAAACAATGTTCGATCCTTCGAAGTTCATATATTTTTCTTTCAATTTAATTCGCTGGACGGGAAAATAGAATAATGAGGTTCTTTTTAGAACAAAGTTTGGGGGAACTTGCGTAAGAATTTGTTTGACCGCAGTTGATCTCTTTTCTAGTTCATTTTGTGTCGCGTTCTCATGCAAACGAAAACAAAAGTATAAGTCAACTCCGATTTTAAATTGGTTCTCGAATCTTGTGAAGTTATACACCATGCCGTTTATTGCAAGATATTCCAATGGTAAGTGATTATTATTTTTAATTGAACCGCGTTAAGTGCTTTTTGTCCACTTCTATTGGGTCAAATGATTAACCCTTTTCGCAATTCTGGCATTACTTCGTGAAAGTTAAACTTCAATTTGTTTATAATTTTTGTTAATTAAAATAAACTTATTATTTTGTTTTAACGTTTTTTCCCTGGTTGTTGTTTCGAGACTTCATTTAATTTTTGAACGATTAATATTAAATTAAAAATTTTATTTATATTTTCAAACAAATTGTTGAAACAATTCTTAAAATAAATCAGTTGTTGGCCCTTTGTTCGTCACAATATTTGTAGCAGGTTACTGGCTCGATATCCTTGACGTACACGGAGATGTTCTTGGCGTGAACCAGATTGGTCAGGAATTGGGTTTTAGAAAAGTTTATCTTGAAGCCAACCCCGTTTGAAGCAATGAAGAGTCCTTGCAGCATTTTCTGTAGCCTGGTCAAGTACGATGTCATCCGCAAACTTGAGGTTATTTAAAAACTTTCCGTCTATATTAATACCCATTCCAATCCAGTCGACGGTTTTGCATGCATTCTCCAACAGGGCTGTGAATAGTTTTTGAGAAATTGTGCCTCCCTCACGAACCCCTCTTTCAATACGAAAGGTCTCCGTGTCCTCATGAAGCCTTACACAAGTTGTAGCATATTCATAGATATATTCAATGAGGGAGGTGTACCTATAGTCTATTCTACATTCAGCCAGAGCACTAAGCATTGCTTTTTGGTTGACAGAATCAAATGCTTTCTCGAAGTCAAAGAAGACCAGGATCAAAGGATTATTGTATTCAATAGTCTTTTCAATCAGCAGCGTTTTGATGGTTTGTAGGTGGTCATTTGTTCCACACTTAGCTCTAAATCAGGCTTGTTCAGGAGGTTGATAGAAGTCTAATTTTGATGTTAGCCTTTTAGCGATTATTTGCATAAACAGTTTCTACCGGTGGGATAAGAGGCTAATCGGTCTATAGTTGCTCAACTGAGTCATATCCCCTTTTTTGTGCATTATTATTACTATTATTGCTTTGTCCCATTTGGAAGGTGTTGCTCCATTTAAGAGGCACGCGTTAAACAACAGAGTCACAGCTTTTAGTAACCTAATTGTATCAACATCAATTTGGTCACCCCCAGCTGCTTTATTGTTCTTCATCTCCTTTAGTGATTTTGAGATTTCCGCTGTTGTTATCTCTGGAATGTCTTCTGATCTTATATTTTCCACTTTCCTGATCCTTATCACTTCGTTTTTGTTCTCTTCTCTGTACAGCTCTCTGTAAAACTCTTCTACAATCTTGCTAATCTCATCCTTATTTAATGTTATTTGTCCTTGATGGTCTGCAAGTTTGAATATATTTTTCTTACCCGTAGCGAGGCTTCTTCTTAGCACCCTTAAACTTTTGTTTTCTTCAATGACAGTCGTTACTTGATTGGTGTTATATTGCCTCACGTCTTTTCTTACCGCCTTGCTGATATCTCTATTTAACTGTCCTAGTTCGTCCCTGTTTGTGGCGTTCTTGTTCTTCAGCTCTCTTCGTTTCTCCATAAGGTTTTTGTGTCTGTGCTGATTTTATCTGTCTTTCCTCTTCCCTTCGCCCTATACTTTTCCTCTGCACTCTTCACGGCTTCCAACAGGCGATTGTTTATTGTTTTCACGTCAATTTCCTCCAAGACTATTTCGAACAGCCTCCTCATAGGCCTTGGTATTTTCTACTAGTCTATGATCACTTCCTATTGAACAGTTGTTAAGGACCGATACATCGTACCCTCTGCTTGCCGTCTTTCTCGGTAGCTACCTTGACCAAGGATCACCTCGCTGCCGGGGACTGAGGGCCGTGCCCTTACTTGTATAACCATACTGGGATTTTAGCCGTAGCCCACCTCGCTGACCATTACGGGTTGGTGGAGGGTCTGTGTGGTTCTGCATTTCCTCAGTACTCGTTGGAACGGTTATACCGCCGTGACTCGGTCGTCAGAGTCTCGATAGTTGTCTAGCAGGGTGCACCGGATAACTTTGGTTATCGCACGAGCAGGTGAGGTTGACATTTGGGTTGGCATTTGACCACTCAATACCATCACCCCTTACACCCCAAGTTAATAAAAAAAAGCAGCAAGGGGTGCAAAACATATTTTTAAAAAGTTTGAAGTGAAGAAAAATTAAAGGAATGATAAAAACAAGCAAAGAAAAACTAATTGAAGTAGGCAAAAATAAATTAGAAATAAGTAAATAAATTGAAGGCCAAAGGTAAAAAAATAGCAAGCAGTGCAAAATATATTTTTAAAAAGTTTGAAGTGAAGAAAAATTAAAGGAATGATAAAACAAATAAGGAAAAACGAATTGAAGGATGCAAAATTAAATTAGAAAAAATAAATAAATTTAAAGCGAAAGGTAAA
>JAEQML010065309.1:0-21126 GCA_016904865.1 Pissodes strobi | reverse complement strand
CCTAAATAAGCGGATTTCAAGGGTCTAAATCCAGATTGAGGAAGCCTCTTGTTATGGTAATAGATTTTCTCTCCGGCTTATCTCGGAGATAATTCTAGACAGATTTGGTGTATATGCAAAGCTGCCTGACTTTCCAGAAGATTATGATATTTATTTAAATTTTATGGTACATAAATATGTTGCGATATGATGTTGGATTACGATAGGATGTGCTTTTGGATATATGTAATCCATAAAAGCGATTATTTTCAAATAGATGATGTTATAGTTCAGAAATTTGTCGTGAAGGGCTGCTCAGGGATCAGAAACATGATTAAATTCTCATCTGGCATAAGCCATTGATTTAGCGACCGTGATGGAAAGATAATTCATTCTGCCAGGAAATGTATTCAACAATCCTGAATTTTCCTGGAAGAATATATATTGTTATGTATCGCGAAATCTACATAAAAGGTACGTTATCTAAGGACCATCTAGAGTCCATGATCGATAGTCATCATGGATATAAAATAACTCCGTCTGTTGGATACCTATTCCGGGTGTAAAAAGTCTCTTAAAGTATTAAGTTTTGAAACACATAATTCCATACTGCATATGAGCCGTAGTTGCTACTCTCATACTAGTCCAGCCGTTTAAGTTACAAGCCTTATAAAATAATTAAGGGCTGAAGGTTACAAAGGTATTAAACCGAAAAGGTGATACAAATTAAAAACTTAATAACCAATTGCTAATTAAGTTCGAATCTTCAGCGGAATGCCGAATTAAACCATCGATCTGGAACTGTCTTGCCTTTACCTAAATAAGCGGATTTTAAGGGTCTAAACCCAGATTGAGGAAGCCTCTTGTTATGGCAATAGATTGTTTCGCTGGCTTATCTCGGAGATAATTCTAGACAGATTTGGTGTATATGCAAAGCTGCCTGACTTTCCAGAAGATTATGATATTTATTTAAAATTTATGGTACATAAATATTTTGCGATATGATGTTGGATTTCGACAGGATGTGCTTTTGGATATATCTAATCCAGAAAAGCGAATATTTTTTAAATAGGTAGTGGTATAGTGCAGATATTTGCCATGGAAGGCTGCTGAGGGATCAGAAACATGATGATATTGTGAACTACTAAAATGCATAAACCTACTAAGTAAATATCACCCTGTCCTAAGTTTAAACTTGAAATTGACGGGAGCGATTTTAATCCTTAACGTTGCAGCCATCAGCCTTTTTAAGAATATAAATACGCAGGCAAACGCCAAATTCATCAGGCTTTCGGGTCTCTCTCAACACCCCTCAACTAGCTGGGTGCATGCACACAGGTGCGTACTCTTCTAGTTGTTCTATCCCGCAACCTCAATATCTGTGAACACCTGTACATAGGTACAGGGTGATCAGCTCCTCACCTAACCTGGATGTACATGTACATAGGTACACGGCACCCGAGGGATTCTAAAAAGTACTAAGAGTCGAATCTACGAGTAAAGTATTAAAATTTCCGGTAAGTGCCTTAGAAACCCGTGTTAAAAAAACTATTCCGTTAATAAGAGACCCTAAAATACTTAAAATATAAATATTAAAACAAATACATACATAAAAGACAACCCAGCTCGCATAGACTTTATTAATAAAATAGTGACCAAGGGCCTTGAAACACTATAAGTAAGCCTCCCTCGAGAAGGCATGCATTTATTATTATCTGGGTATGATGTAAACTCTTAATTCATCTATGAACAAAAATCTCATTTATTATCACTCACGTACAGTGTAACCGTTGTTAAGTTTGTTTGTAAATAATATCTTTATTGTTTTTATCAACGTGTCTCCTTTATCATCTCTTCTCAACCTGACGTAGAGCGATGCCGACTCTGAGCTATGCTCCTGCACGCTAAGTAAGGCGTGGAGTCACGAGTAAAACTCAGATCGTCCTTCTGGCAAAAGCTGTTGATTTAGCAACCATAATGGAAAAATAATTCATTCTGCCAGGAAATGTATTCAACAATCCTGAATTTTTCGATTAATCTTATAATCATCCGGGTCACCGCATACACGATTTCCTGGAAGGATACATATTGTTATGTGTCGCTAAATCTACGTAAAAGGTACGTTATCTAAGGACCATCTACGGTCCATGATCGATAACCATCATGGATTGAAATAACTCCGCCAGTTGGATACCTCTTCCGGGTGTAGTACCCGGAATAGGTATCCAGAGCCTCTTAGGCTCTTGCAAGGTATCAACACTCCCCAACAATTAATACACTAAATCACACACAAAGGGAGTTCGATAAGGAAACTTCTACGAGAAAAGTGCTCCGCCAGAACAAGTGCTCTACAAGTAGTTCTCCAGTAAAATGCGGTTAAGTTCTGCCAAGTGATAGAAACGCGATAAAAGAAGCTCCTGAAAAAATGGCATTTAAATGCTGTAAAACCAAAAAAACTAGTGTCGCGACATGTATAAAGTGTGTCAACGTATTACATGGCTCTTGTGCTGTAAGAGACAGGGGCGAAAAAGTGGTATTTATTGATAAAAGCCGCGTTCTCTGTTGTGAGGCCGAATCTGAGGTTGGAAATCCCAATCTCGATCCTGCGACTGTATCGGACATAATAGCACATCTAAACAGGCTAGTGGCTGAATTAACGGACAAGAATAGGATTCTTCAAGAAAATTCCAACCTATGGAGGGAAGAGTTCGAGGAAGCTCTGAAAACCCAAAGGAAAAGTGCAAAAAATTCCCGCCAATCAAATAGCAAACAAAAAAGTCAAGGTCAACTCATGACAGAATCGGATGAGGATCTGGGTGCTGACGGACAAAAGACATAAGCGCAACGGAATAAAGAACAGACAGATTGCGCTGTTGCCGGCTCGACTGCATCGACACAATCGACAAAAAAAGGCCCGGCGCCGGCGCCGATTCTGTAGAGGTTATCGACGTCGAAGTCGACTATATCGATATTCGCACACCATCCCAAAAGACCGACAAGAACGTCAATGTCAAAGATGACGGTAGCGTCAAAAGAGACAATTTGACAACAAGAACAAAGCAACAACAAAAAAAAGCAGGATATTTCGGAGGTTGGAACGCAGATTTATAAAAATGGCCTGGAAAGCAGTGAAAGACAGGCAAAATATACCGAATCCGAGCGGCTTGGGGCTGCGGAGGATCGTGAGGAAGGCTGGACGCTAGTAAGACACAAAAAGCGGCAACTACCTACAACAAACTGCCCACCACCCATTAAAGGCACAGCTTAAGCTGGTCTACTAAAAGTAGCTTTCCAGCCCACGAAAACTTGGTTTTTTGTGACTGGCTTTGACTCCTCAGTTCAACCAGTGGATATAAGGAACTATCTAATCAGCCAAGGCATTAGTAATGAGTGCATTTGCGAAAAAATGCACACAAAAACGAAAACAAAAGAGGCTCTTTCCGTTTCGGTGTACCATCTAACCAAGCAGCAGAAAGTATGGAGGGGTCCTTGTGGCCTGTGGGAATCTTGGCTAACCATTTTCAGAATATTCAGAGCCGTCAAGAAGCGCAAACTGTTCACGGAGCCAAAAACTGACTGTTTTTCATCAGAATGTGTGATCAATAGGAAACAAGGTTGAATAGCTGGAGGTATTTCTTTTGAGTGCTCAAGGCAGGATATACTTTGTATGTCTTACAGAGCATTTTTGTGTGAGGATGAACTGGAGTCATTCCATGTCCAAGGATACACCTGTGTGTCTAGCTTCACAAGGAAGATGCGTCAACATGGTGGAGTCAATCCTGATGAAATGCGATATTAATGGATATGAACGGAATGACCTGGTGGGATTGTCAGTTGAAATGACATGCGAGATAGCTGCAGTTGAGGTAACAGAGCTAAGCACTATTGTTGTTGCCATTTACCGCCCACCAGGAGGAGACTTTGATGTCTTTATGAATGTAGTAAATTGTTTGTTAGAAATTTTAACCACAAGTTTTAAATATGTATGTATTGTTGGAGATTTTAATATTAATTTTAACATCGAGACTAATCGTAAGATAGCTTTCACCGATCTTCTAAAATCATACAATTTTTCACAGGAAATTTTTGTAGACACAAGGGAAACAACCTGTATTGACAATATTTTTATAAATTTTAAAGAACTTTTAAGCTACTCCACTAATGTTTTGATGGGTCTAATATCTGACCATAAAGCAGTTCAAATTGAATTTGATTGTGCAAAAGCATCACCCTGTAATGAAGATACTGTGTTCTCTCATAGACCCATAACACAAAGAGGCATTCAACATTTAATTGGTATTTTAGAGGGCATAGATGGGTCTTTTCTAAGGTATCTAGATGGGGTAGAAAAAAAAGCAAAAATCTTTATGGATCTCATAGTTGGGGCCATGGAAGCCTCTTTTCCTATTATAAAAAGACATGCAACTAAAGGCAAGCATGTGTCTTGGTTTAATGATGACCTAAGACACATGCGGGAAACTTTGAATTTCCTAAATAGTTTGTATTTAAAATCTGGATCACCAAAGGTAGCGGAGCAGGTTAAAATTTTCAGATGTAGGTATAGGGAAGAAATCAATAAGGCAATAAAACAAGCCAATTCAAATTTCATTTTACAATGAATCAGGTGAGAGCAGCTTGGCAGGTGGTGAATGAGCACAGGCAATTTGTCAAAGGGAATGCGGTATCCATGGATTCACTGCTTCTGGTTTCAACAACTTTTTCGCTAATATTGCTGAGGAGACCATAAAGGGAATCCCACTAACAGAGGACGCCCCAGAAACGTTCCTCGGTCAACTTGGCATACCTGAAGGGGGTTTCTTCTTTGAGGAACTGTCATAAATACAGGTTCGAGATGCAATAGGGTCTCTTCAAAACAAACACTCATTGGATATCCATGGATTAAATGTACCCATTGTAAAACAAATAAAAGAATATATTATTTATCCATTAACCACACTCTTTAAACTACGCATAAGGGAGGGTATATACCCAACTTCTTTTAAAATCCAAAAAGTAATACCCATTTGGAAAAAAAATGACAGGAATGATGTAAACAACTACAGACCGATTACCCTAATACCAATAATCTCTAAGATCTTTGAGAGACTACTACAAAATGAATTATATGGTTATTTTGAGCATAACCAGATCCTAAAAAAATTCCATTTGGTTTCAGGAAGAGCAGATCAAGCAGCTATATTGGATTGCCTGGAGTATGTAGTTGAGGGTTTTGAGATGGTGTTTCATGTTGGAGCAACTTTCTGTGACCTCTCAAAGGCCTTTGACTGCATATCCCATGATATTCTTCTTGAAAAACTAAAATTTTATGGCTTGAGTAATCAAAGTCTTGCACTTCTCCAAACATATCTCATGGGATGTACTCAAAGAACCTGTGTGAATGGTACTTGGTCTGAGGAGTGTCTAATTAGTCATGAGGTACCTCAAGGGTCAATATTGGGACCGCTCCTCTTCATAATTTATGTTAATGGCATCGATCAATCTGTGGGGTGTAAGCTAGTGTTGTATGCAGAGACACTACAACTCTGTGCAGAAGTGACAGTCTGGTTGACCTAGATCAAATGATGGAGGAGGCCGTCTCAGGTTTGGACCAATGGTTTAATGCAAATCGATTGAAACTCAATGTGGGAAAGACTGAGAAATTGTTGTTTTCGTTAAGAAACGCTGAAGGTACCAGTGCTGCTGAGACCGGGGCGGTGAGGTTTCTGGGGGTTCACTTTGATCCTGTCCTACTTTTTGACAAGCACTTTGACTCTATCTCTAATAAAATTTGCAAGTCAATATATCTTTCAAAAATCCTAAAAAAGACAGTTGAGAAAAATGTTTTGGTGATGGTGTTTCATTTTCTGATCCAGTCAGGCTGTAATTATGGTTTGTTGGCTTGGGGTCACGCTCCTCAAGCGGAAAGGGTTTTTAAACTACAATGACGAGCACTAAGAGTTATAGAGGGTCTTTGGTACAGGGAGGATGTAAGGAACTCCTTCAGGCACTTGCAAATACTTACCTTGCCTGCACGCTACATCTTTGAATGCCTCTTATATGCAAAGAAAAACTTTTTTAGATACAACCAAGTAGGGAACTTACATAAGCATAACACAAGGCAGGCTGAAAAATGTACACAGGCCCTTTCTTAGACTCAAGAAATCTGAGATATCAATTCTCCATTACGCCCCAGCCTTTTTTAATAAACTGCCACATGACATAAAAGCCTTACCAGAGAAACATTTTGCACACACTGTGAAAAACATACTGTGTAATGGGGTATTTTATAGCATCAATGAATTCATGCAGTCATGTCTGTAGCTGTCTTATCAGGTAGTTATTGGAATATCCAACTTACCAATAATATTGTAATTAAAATTTTCAACTTGTGTTTCTGATGTTCTTAATTTCCTATTGTGTTTGCTTTTATGTAGTTTTATCTTTTAAGATTGTCCTTTTTCTTTTTTTCAAGCAAAGAACTATTTAAACTCCTATAATGTGAGTATAGTGTGTTTTTGTCATTTTTATTGATGTCTTATTGCATAGTATGCCATGACTAGTAACTGCTGAATCATGTCTGTGTTAATTGACTTTTTTAGATTATTACCTTTATATATATGTTTGTGTAACGATTGTAAAATTTTATCATTGATGGCATGAATAAATTTACTTTTTCTATTTTGGTATCATAAAGAAGTCTTTTCGATACGCAAAGTAGTGTCGAAAAGAAGCTCTTTTCGACACTACTTTTGTTGACTGATTACTATGATATTAACAAAATTGTTCAATGCCAAGGCTCACTAGCAAAAATTTCGACACCGTTTTGAATGGGATTCCTAATAATACAGATGTCAAAAGTGACAAGAAGGACGTCCAACTTTTGATCGCGAATTAAATAAATTAATATTTTTCATTAAAAAACGTGCAAAATAGAAAAAATAGTATAAAATACACGTTTTAAAAGACATTTAGCGCACTCGCACGTTAGGAAATTCCCCGCAAGCGGGTCGTTTCCTAATTTCGTGCTCGTGCGATAAAATATGGTCTTTTAAAACTAGTATCTTAATATACTATTACTTTACTTTACTTTACTCTACTTTCAGCATTCACAATTATTAAACAGTAACGCCGTTTAAAATATATTATTGTCGAGTTTAAGTAAATCAGTAAATAAATGTTCGGAGAGGCAACTAAACTATTAAGATCTGAAGCACAGAGAAAATATCGATATAATTCAATATTGAAAAAGGGCCGTAGTTGCTACTCTCATAATAGTCCAGTCATTTAAGTTACAAGTCTTATAATAATAAAGGGTTGAAGGTGGCAAAAAAACCGAAAAAATCAATTATAAATACGCGTAATATTCGGAAAGAGTATGATCAGTGATATGTTTAGCGTGAACTCGAACCATGAATAAGTAGCCGTAAGATTGTATATTAATATTAATATTTGAGTGACTATATAACCTATATAATTCGCTATACTATTTGCAGAATTACACCTTCCCTAAAAACGCAAAGGCGAACCTACCAAATGATTTGTGCAGTGCCAAAATGTTTTGGACATAATTCTAGGTGAGGAACATAGGAACAAGATTTTTAATCAAAGATTTAAGGTATAAATTTAAAGTGATTTTTAATAAAACATTTAAATACTGATATTTGTTTTTATTGAATAAAAAATATAAAAGCTTTTAATTAAAATAGGTGTAAGATAACACCATTAAATTACAGTACATCTCTATTAAGAATCCACGAATTATGTGGTTTATCTAATCCAAGCCATTAACATATACTTTATTTTCCTTTTTACTTAATACTTTTTCTACCAAATAGATATCTGGATGTTTTCTGCAATGCTTCTTCATAGAACCCTCCTTCAATTTCTTGGTTTTCTCCACCATCTTGAAGCAAATATGTTTTAGGATTTGTAATTTTTTACTTTTTTTACTCCTTTTATGCGAAATATTTCATTTGACCAATGCGGTGTGTAACTTTTGGAAAATGCTTCTCGCTTCTTGCTTATCCGCCCATAATTAACCACACTCAATTTTGGAACCTTTGGATCAATTGTCTTTGTGTGAATAAAGATAATAAAATAATGAAAAAGTTATTTTTGTTAACTTCATTTGGCTTTTTATCGGTTGTCGAATGTTTTGGTTTATTATATTTCTGAAATATTTCATCTAAAATATCAATCTATTTGTACTTTCCGCGCAAGCCTGCTTAAAGCTTTCTCCTTATCTTAACCTTGAAACCGCTCGCAAGGATAAATAACAATTTAAAATAAGTAAAAGTAGATAAATTCTTTTCTTTGAAATAATTCAATTTAAAATTTTACCCACCAATTTGGGAACACCATTTATTATTTATATTCTCTTACCTACTGATACGTAAAATCAATAAAAGCTATGCTCTTCTAAATTCTTATAATTATTTTAAATAGCAGTTAAAAACTCATTTCAATAATGTCTCTACTTTCCAAACGCCCAACCTGCTACTGTGCGTTAGGCTTAAGAACTTGATGAAAAATCTTCGTCATTATGTTTAAACCATTCCAGGAAGTAAAAATAACGAAGTGTCGATAACCAAAATAGTTCAGCATTCCCAAAAGGTGTGTTTCCGAAGACGAGACGGGATATAAAATCTAAATCCTATATATAAAGTGGAAAATCTCAAAGAGACATCAAAGCAGTCATCGAAAACTATGTCAACTACGTCTCATTCGTTATTTAGAACGCGAGAAATGCAATTGAACGAGAGAATTTCGCCTTCCTGAAGTGAAAGACGAAAATTGGATACGTCTGGTGAGTGGCAACTTTGTCTTATTGAGGTTTACGGGCACCTTCGTGGTCAGCATTTTAAACGAATAAAAATAACTTGTGGTTTTAAAAATGTTCGGATATTGGGAAATATCAATCGCTTTGAAGTATTTCTAATCAACCGACTAAGAATGAACGTATAAATGATAGCCCAACAGATAATTTGTTGCCTGATGTTTTTAGGTAATTTTTGAGTGCACCAAACCAGTAGTTTTTCAGATTTGATATATTGGCTTATCTTAGAAAAAAACCATCAAAAAGAGTCGAAGTTACGCAAATGACGATTTGAAACATTCATACACCCTTGGAACGGAGACGAGGACAATCCTTTAGCCCGTTAAGCAATTTATAGAGAAAATACAAATCAAACTGCCCAAGGGTGAGAACCATCTCAGATCTATGGTAGTCAGCAAAGCAGCATATCGCAGGATCTTATTATGTACCATTTTCAATGAGTCAACATAATATCTCCAATACTCAAGTGACCAAACTAGTGATCAGGTTGGGTTTGGCGAGAGCAACATAGCTATATTCACAGGAAGTTCACTACAGGTTCTCGTCACAAACTCCAAACAAATCTTAGGCACATGTTCTGCGAAACATCCCTCTTCAAGTTTTCTTACAACCTCCTATCATTATTAGTTTTTTATTCGATATTGAACCTTTTAGAGCCTCTGAAAAAACATATGCTGAAGCACTTCCTGACGTTTAATATTAGGCTAATGGTCTGTGACAAATCCCAAAGAGCAATCAAATCATTCTAGAGGCCTAATGAGTCCTACCACTGCTCCATACTGACCGTCAAATGTTGAATCATTCTTGCAATAATATCACGATTAGTTATCCGTGACGCTTCGCCTTGAATGGCGTGTAGGTTATATAGCTCAGATTACGGATCGATCTATGTCAGGTGAGAACAATAACAACAATAACAACGGCTCTTGGTCATAGAATTAATGAGTTTACACTACACCCGATTTCTAAAACATGCATGTGCTTTCGGTTGAGGTACGGTTTGAATTGTTTATAGGTCTTAGTCCCGATATTATAATAAAGTTCTTTACGAGCGGTGTTGTATTTTAATTTAGGATTTATGGTTAGGTTTGGTTATTTCATGAGAAAATTATTGAAGGTTCTTAGTTTATCTTAATTTCACTCAGCACTTTAAGGCACTATAACCATTTTACTTTAGAAGAATTTTGACAGATCTATCTTAGATTCGACTCTAGTACTTTTTAGGCAGGTTCCCTCAAGTTCCTGCGAACCGCGCTTCTCGAGCTGGATCTGAAGATTAGGATATGGTTAGAACCCCTACCACGTCCCTGTGGACTGCAGTAGGTGCGAGCGGAATAGGTGAGGGACAAAAACCTGTCGGGCTGATGGTTCGCTTGACTATTTATATTGTCACGAGTAGCTTAGGGGGTAGCGCGTTTATTTAAAGAATAACTTCTCAGAGAAGAGCCTCGTCGCGATTAGTACAATGACGGGGTTTCAATGCTTCCTTTAATCTACCACTGGATGTTCTACTCGTGAGGACACGCCTTGTTTAGCGTGCCGGGGGGTAACTGAGGTAGACCGGCATCGCGTTACGTGGGGTAAGAAGAGATGATAAAGTAAGCACGTTTAGTTTATAACAATAACAATGTATTAACGATAAAACTTTAACAACAATTATTGGTCAAAAAAAATTAGTTTCTATTATACCCGATTACTACGGTGCGCATGTTTTCTCGATTTGAGGTACTGTTTATAGGTCTTTGTTTACTGTCTTATAATTTATAGTTTTTCTTAAGGGTTAAGTTTTATTTAAGAGCACTAAGGGATTTCACTAAACTTTTTAACTGACTATTTAGACATTTGTCTTTTTCAACACTCTGCCAAACTTCTTGTCAAGACTTTACTATGGAGGTTGTGCAACCCCTGGTCCTAGCAGTCGTCAAGTGACTAACGGGTACCAGGTTGGGTAGGAAAGGAATGGAACCTAAAGCAGTCGCATGACTAACTTTAGGAGCGGATAGAACCCAGAAGGCAGTCGTCAAGTGACTAACCTTGGGAGCTGGAGGTGTGACTGCCGAACTGAGGGTTCGGTAGCGTATTTATATAAAACAAAGTGATGATTATTGCATGCATAAGGGTCAAAGTCGGTCCCGTTGATTGCTTGCGTTGTTTATAGTTTGCCTTTAATGTTTATATAACAATCTCCAAGTTCAAGTTCAAACTTGCGACAGGGTGATATTTGTTTAGTAGCTTATGCATTTTAGTAGATTACAATATTATAAAATCTGCTGATCATCGTAATTTTAAGGTTCATAATTACCTGCGCTGTTCGTTCGCGTTGTTTATAATATATGTTCAATGTTTACATAATATTTTTCAAGTTAAAGTTCAAAGTTAGGACAGGGTGATAATTAATTAGTAGTTTAAATGTGTCTAATTATTCATAATATCGTTGGCAGCGATATTGATATCAAAGGAGCCCTGAGGCACTCTCGGTACAGTCCTGATCGAAGTGGAAACAAAGTTGACAACTTTAAATCTTGGTAATCTGCCCTTAAGGAAAAATCAGCCATCAAATAGGTAGGTGATGATAGCCTCCAGTTTTTGAAATAACAACTCAAAATTCGCCCTTCTAGAAATCAGTAGGTATAAAGCACAGGTCCTAGATCAAAAAAAGATCACTAGTGATACCTAGTAAACAGCAAAACAGACTGTAAAAACAGCCAAACAGCAAAACTTGTCTGTTTTGCTTAGTAGGTGTAACGCACAGGTTCTAGATTAAAAAAAAGATCAGTAGTGATCCCTAGGAAACAGCAAAACAGACAGTAAAAACAGCAAAACAGACAAGTTTTGTCTGTTTTGCTGTTTGTACTGTCTGTTTTGCTGTTTATTAGGTATCACTAGTGATATTTTTTCTTGATCTAGAACCTGTGCTTTACACCTACTGAAATCAGTATAGATATGGTTAGCCTGCACTAAGCCAAACTAGATCTCAATTATCTCTACATGTCCAAGCAAGTTGATCATAAACCATGTCATCAAAAAGCTTTGCTGCTGTGTTTTGTTTACAAACACCACTTTAGTTCTACTATCATTTGGTTTATTAGACTGAAAATCATAAAAATTTTGTCTTATACTTTTTTGTCTATGTCGTATCGTTTTTGAGTTACGATTTTTTAATTGCTTTTGAATCGGAAATATAAAGTAAAACACTAAAACTAATTTTACATAAAAAATCATTAGAACAAAAATATAGATAATTGAAAATCATACAAATTTCGTCTAATTCTTTTTGTCTATGTCGTATCGTTTTTGAGTTACGATTTTTTGAATTACTTTTGAATCGGAAATTTTCATGTCCGAATTTAAAGTAAAACACTAAAACTAATTTTACATGAAAATCATTGGAATAAAAATGTAGATAATTGAAAATCATACAAATTCCGTCTAATACTTTTTTTCTATGTCGTATCGTTTATGAGTTACGATTGTTTTAATTACTGTTTAATTGCAAATTTGCCCAAGTCCGAATTTAAAGAGAAATAAAACAAAATAATAAATGATTTTAGATTTCAGCAGACTTTGTCTCCTCCATATTACGCTCGACCATTAGCCTGCAGTTCACAGGAAGGCAGTCTTTTGGGTAATACCCACCTATTTAAAGAAGGGGAACAAAATTCTTGTAAAGTGGCTGGCTATTGATAAATCTTATAATAGTTGGGTAGATAAACGCAAAAATGTTGTGTAATAAATTATATTAATATTAATATTCTTGAACTTTGTATTAGTTTTAACAATGACTGTTCTATGAAGAATGTGGTGAAAATGTTTCCTCCTCGTCACACAGTGTTAGCATGCAAGTTTGCAAGGTCATCCTATAAGTGGCTATTTTATGGAGAAGAATTACAGAAAACTAAACAACCTGATGTTCTTCTGATAGGTCAAGTTTTACGAAAGAAGGGGAATAAAATTCTTGTAAAGTGACTGGGTTTTGATAAATCTTATAATAGTTGGATAGATAAACGCCAGGATATTGTGTAACAAATTATATTAATCTAAATATTCTAGAAGTTAGTTTTATCAATGACTCTTCTATGAAGAGTGTGGTGAAAATGTTTCCTCCCCGTCACATAGGTTTAGCATGCAGATTTGCAAGGTCAACCTATAAGTGGATGTTATATGATGAAGAATTACAGAAAGTTAAGAACCTGATTATTTTCTGATAGATCAAGTTTTACGAAATAAGGGGAATACAATTCTTGTATATTGGCTGGGTTTTGATAAATGTTATAATAGTTGGATTTCGTGTAATAAATTATATTGTGAACTACTAAAATGCGTAAACCTACTAAGTAAATATCACCCTGTCCTAAGTTTAAACTTAAACTTGAAAAATGTTATACATATAAACATTCACAGTTAATTATAAACAACTAGAGTGATTTTAATCCTTAATGATGCAGCCACCAGCATTTTGTAGAATATAAATACGCAGATAAACGCCAAATTCATCAGGCTTTCGGGTCTCTCTTAACACCGCTCAATTAGCTGGGTACATGCACACAGGTGCGTACCCTTCTAGTTGTTGTATCCCGCAACCTCAATATCTGTGAGCACCTGTGCATAGGTACAGGGTGATCAGCTCCTCACCTAACCTGGATGTACATGTACCCGGGGGATTCTAAAAAGTAGTGACAGTCGAATCTACGAATAAAGTATCAAAATTTCCACTAAAGGAATTTTTAATAAGTAGTGCAAGTGCCTTAGAAATCTGTGTCAAACTTAAATTAACCTATTCCGTCAATGAGAGACGCTAAAGGACTTGCCATATAAATATTAAAACAAATATATCAATAAAAGACAACCCAGCTCACATAAACTTTATTAATAAAACAGTGACCAAGGGCCTAGAAACACTTTAAACTAATCCTCCCTGGAGAATACATGCATTTAGTATTAATTGGGTATAGTGTAAACTCTTAATTCATCTATAAACAAAACACGCATTTATTATTGCTCACGTACAGTATCACCATTGTTAAGTTTGTTTGTAAATAAACTTGTTATTGTTTTTATCAACGTGTCTCCTTTACCATATCTTCTCACTTGACGTAGAGCGATTCCGAATCTGAGCTATTCTCCTGCACGCGTAAGGCGTGGCGTCACGAGTAAAAACCAATTCGTGACAGTATGGTGGAGGCGCCTCTATGTCATAAAGCAATGATATAATAATAATAATAATAAAATCGAGTCATTACAATTATCGACACAGGGAGGAGGCAAGTCGACCTACGTCACAAAAACATTAATAAATTAAATTAAACAACAAAATCAAGTAAATCATTAAGCAATTAATAAACGCAGGCTGGGCCAGTTTAGCTATTGCATGAATATATACATATAATTTTAAAATTCAATAAACTTCAAATCTCGACTGTTCTACGACGCGCCATAGAAGTTGTCCAGGCTACGTCTAGACGCAGGATTGCTCCAAGACGTCAACAGAGTCGCCACCTCGGGAATAAGCTTGAAGTTAGCTACGTTGTGGGAACCTGCTATTTTGGTATATGAGACAAAAAAGAATGAATGAATTAACATCTGATTTACTTGATAAACAATAAACATCAGGAATCAGTAAGATATCAAAATGGAGCAATACAACAGAGTATAGGAGAAACTAAAGCGAAACCATGGAGCAGGAAGCAGGAGAAACTAGTGAAGAGGACGAGGATAAGGAAAATATAATTATATATGGAACAAGTACTCAAGTAAAATAAGAGACTAAGCAGAAACTAAGACAAACACAAAAATTAGGTGAGAGGCAAGACCTCAATGTAAATATTTACTTATTTATTTATCCTCAAGTATCAACAGATGCAAAGCATCCAGTTACAGATATGGTAGGTATACAAACATACAAAAGTGCCTATAACATTACTTATTACTAGTTTGTTAACATTTATTCTCCTAGGGGCAAAAATATCTACATTTTTCAAATATTTATTTGCCAAGTCACACATTCTATACAGTGGGCTATTCTTATACAGGTTAGTTCTGGATATTTGTAAGTAAAATAAATCCTAACATCTGGTATTGACCAAACCACTTATGCGAAATGGAAGCAAGGCAAGAAATTTTTTGCAATCAACAATACCTACTATTATTTTTATTAGCAAGGCTATACTGATTCTTATACGTCTAATATTAAGGCTGCCAAATTCAAAGGCATTCAGAAGTTGTTGGTGATCAAAACCCCTAGTCGGGTAAAAGCCAAACTTTTTATAATGGAGGTACTTTAAAAATTTGCGCTGAATATTTTCCAGTCGGTTGATTTTATTTGCGTATATCGGAGACCAAATTACACTTGCATATTCTAATTTTGACAAAAAAATGCCTTATATAGTGTTACAATAGTGTCAATATTATTAAAATTCCTGCTACATCTAATTACAAAGCCAAGCATCCTGTAAGCATCCTTTACAATATTTTCTATATGACTGTCAAAATAAAGCCTGGAATCAAATGTTTCACCTATGTCCTTATGGACTACTTCTCGTTTTAATTTTGCTTCTTTAATGAAATAATCGTCCTCTATTATCGTCTTATTACAAGTGTATGACATAACTTAGCACTTTTTCACATTTAGGTTTAAGTTGTGGATGTTACACCAAAGAACAACATTACTTAATGACCTCTGCAGCTCACTGCATTCCTTTTCACCACTAACATTTGTATACAACTTCAAATCATCTGCATACATTGAACCACAGACATTACCAAAAAATCCACTTATTGCATTAATTAAGAGTAAAAAGAGCAGGGGCCCTAGATTTGAACCTTGTGGGACCCCTGAAATTGGTGTATACACACTCGATTTTTGACCTTTCATCTCTACAAACATCCGTCTGTCAGTAACAAAGGAAGTAATTATTTTTATAATAGTTGTAATAATAAACCCAAGTGCTCATAGAAAATTATATATACAAGGCACTTAGGAGGTTAAAATATAAATAAGGAATATAAAAAATTCTATATAGTGAAACAGAAAGCAACTCAACATAAATAAGCATAATATAAACTGGAGTGTTAATAAGACAAGTACATAGATAAAAACACTTAGGAAATTAATGAACTGTATATAGAAAAATAGACATTATATATAGTATAGTACACAGAAGGATTTATGAAGACAAATGAAACTAGAATAAGTCGTGTTAAGTGTTAAACTATAGGAGGGTGAATATTAGTGAGAAAACTAGTAAACTATGTATGCAAAATAAACAGCTGAATCAGAGGCAAAAGTAAATGGACCAGTTGCATGATTATCGTAAGAAAAGCAGAAAAACTGAGGTGCCATTGAAACTGTGAATCAAGGGTATATACAGGAAAGAATAAATGTGTATACAAGGAAGAATTATAAAGTAAAGTGTTCTCCGGCCTAAATAAGACTGCAACGACGGACTATCTAAATGAGAAAGTCACAGCAAAGAATTTAGGCATCGGAAAGTTGAGCATATATGGACTGAAGTAGCTGACTGAAATAGCTGAGTGACGACCAATGAAGTCTAAGCAAGAAGGGCATAGTTAGTTCCCAGGTGAAATGTTACATACAAGAAATGTTTATGTAAAGCATGAAGAATATAGAAGAAGCATACATAGGGTGAAAAAAATTGAGGAAATATATAATCAAAAGTTGTTTATGTAAATTGCTAAAGTGAGAAGAAATATAAAAGCAGAAGATGTTTATGTGATAAGGAGCAGCATATATAGATAAGGAAATAATAAAATAGCTAGTCAAGTAATCATAATCATAGATATACATAGAATAAAGTGAACCTTAAGTAAGAAAAACTTAAGATATGGAAACCTAATATAAGAAAATTAGAATAGGAACAAGTGTATATAAAATAATGTAAATACAGGCGAAATCACGAAGAGAAGAAGTGTATAAAAAAGCAGCAATCAATTGCAAATAATGTGTATATATCTTTACAGAACTTTACCTTGAGAACATGCTGCATGGGCTACAATCCAGGACCAGTCAGGATCCATTGGAAAACACCATTCAGCATACAGGACTCAGCCAACCGAACAATCACTGGTAGAAGTTTTCCCATACTTCGACTAGAGATTCCCTGAAGATAAAATAGTTTAATACATTATGATATATGGATGAAATATCAGTAGCAGTAGACAACGAGTTAGATAATCTAGAAAATAATTGAAAAATAACAAACCTTAGGGTCTAATTCAGATCAAATCCAGCCAGCTCATAGTCAATTAAATTATTAAGTGGCTAATATTGTCAAGATCTCATGCCTATGTCTTATTCCAGGTTAATGTGTGCAATCTGCAGGCTACAGTGGCACAAATCGACCAAAAAGAGGCACACTTGTCAGTATAATTATAACCACATACACAATATTCTAGTTTTATATTTGAAACCTCTTTACCCCATAGCCTCCAGTTTTGTCAGTAACAACCTATCAAAAACCTTCAAGAAATCAGTTTAGACAGAGTCAACCTGAAGTTTTTGCTCGAAGGGCTCAATCAAGCCAACTTTATACATCACTAAATTATCGGTGGTTGATCTCCCACTTGTGAAGCCAAACTGGGTCTCACTAATCATCCCTTCACACGTGCAGGCCAGTTGGTCATAAAGCATACCATCAAACAGCTTTTTTTAGAAATACCAGGGACATAAATATTGGAGTAATTAAGCTATGCTTCCAAATATTAGGGAAGGTGTACGTTTTTATATCAAGATTAAATAATATTTGCAATGGTCTATTTAGGGTAAATATACATTGCTGCAGAAAGTTATTTGGAACATAATCAGGACGTTTTGAACTATCAATAAAAAGACGCCATTCGTTTGGAGTATATTCTGGCAGCCACATTTTTTCTAAGATACCTCTTATATCGTTACAATATATCAGGTAAGGTAGATTAATTTCATTCTGTCTGAAGGCAAGTAATTTGAAACACTCCATTGAAAAGTTTAGATCTCTAATGAAATTGAAATTGTTTATTAAAATGGTGGAAACTTGCTGAACACAGTACAGGGCTCTTTTCTGAATCTAGATCATATATATCCATTTGAATTTATTGTTCCAATTCATAATCTTTACGAGACGAAAACAGCTCCTGGTTCCCTTCAAATCATTGGTACTCCAAACTTTCAGCCATGTGTCATAACTTCTTTTCACAAAGTAAGAAATAGGTTGTCTACTTCATGCTTGTGGATGCCACGGTTTTAATTAAATGCTTTGTATTACTAAATCATCCTATAAGTGTATTTTTATGAAGAAGAATGACAGAAAACTAATCAACCTGATGTTTTTTTGATAGATTAAGTTTTATGAAAGAAGGGGAACAACATTCTTGTAAAGTGTAAAGTGGCTGGTTTTGATAAATCTTATAATAGTTTGATTGATAATACAAGGATCTTATATATTAAATTGTATTAATATCATATTCGTTCTAGAACTTTGTATTAATTTTAACAATGATTGTTTTGTGAAGTATCTGCCAAAATTCTAAGTCAAGTGGTATTAAAATTTAAATAGTTAGAGTGTTGAATAATTACCTAAATGAAATAACCAAAATTACCCATAAATAAAACACAACAAAAACCTATCCATTCGACTTCCTACCTGTCTTACCTCCTTTTATTTTTAGGACCGCATTAAGTTTATTATTATTAATTTTATTTTGTAGGGGCATGTGATCTATGTATTGGATTTTTAATCGAGGTGTCAGTAATAATATTGAAGATGTTAATGTAGAATTGTATATTTTTATAACTTACTTACTAATAAAAATCATTTAAATTTGAATATAATTCTTCAACTAATAAATAGTGAACAAGACTTTTAACAACAATTCCAAATATACCTCAACCGAAATGACATGCGCATTAGCATAATTGGGTAAAGTGTAAATTCTTAAAGTCTGGCCAATAGACATTGCTATTGTTTTGCCGAAGTGTCTTCTTTGCCTGACTTAGATCGATCCTTATTTGAGCTATATAACCTGCACGCCAACCTGGCTTACGTCGTAACAGGACGTGACAGTATATTATTGGATATATTTTGGCAACGATATATCTAAATACGTTACCAATAAATGACTGAACAAGAATTAACATTGTGCTTCATAATTGAACTAGGTTTAGCTTTCCAAATATCAGCTAACACGATTTTATCCTATTTCTGCATATATATTTTAGCCCGTGCAGTTATACCGCAATTTAGCGAGATTATCTCAGCAGGAATTAGCATGTTGCCTCTAACAACATTTAAATTTGTAATTACACTAGAGCCGCGATTAGATAGGGCATCGGTATGCAAAAACGACGATTCTGCAAGTCTAGAGACGAGACCAGAACAAAATACATATCCGGTTGGGACCCTTTCATACCGTTTTGCAACGGTGGTATGATTAGATGATAGCTATTTTGCATGATTTATTCAGTTGGTAAATAGTTTTCGGTAATTTTATTTCTTAATTTATAACGTTATATTCATTACTGTTTTATATGCATTTTAATACATCATTCTGTATAACAAAGAAACATATTTTTTTCTTTAACTGTACTGCTTAAACCTAGTCAGTATCCCCGACGTATCTCAGCAGGATCCAGATACCAATTAAATTGCATTGTATTGCCCTGTGATTAGTTCGAACAATTGAGGCAAATTCGCAGATTGTTTAAGTTTAGCATTGCATTTATGCAGGTAATTGTCTTTTCCACTAAATATATTAATCCAAAAGATCAGACGCATTCACTGTGAAAATAATTTTCCTTGAATTACTGTCAATGTTTCATTTTCTCAATATTTCTTGAGGTAAATAACTTTAGTTTTATCAACTCTTTGGTGTATTTCTTATGTTAACTTAACTGCATTTAAATTTTCACTATTTAGCCCTATAAATTTAACTAACATAAAATATTTATTTATGTATGATTTCTAAGTGTTAATATCTTAATTAACGACCTGTCCTATTGATTGATTTTTTAAATGCAGTGTTTGTTTATTAAACAGGAAAATAATATTATTGCTAACGTACGCAACCAAAATATATGCGTAGCGATTAAGGACGCGAGTTTTCTAACATATATTCGAAAACGTCTAGTCTAATGAGATATTACCATTTTGTCCCAAATTCCCTGCAAAACTGGCTCTTCTGCAAATCTGACCCGAGACCAGAACAGAGTACATTTCCGTTGGGAAATCCTTTCCTACTACGCAAAGGTCGCGTGGCGAAACTGAGCCAGCTATTTTGTAAAATTTATAAAGCTGTCAAGTAATTTCTTAACTGAAAATATACCTAATTTTCTGGTTTATTTAAATGAGTTATTAATAGAAAATGGTTAGAAGGGCTCCTCTACGCTTACTCAGCTGACGAATACAAAAGTTTCCCCCGCTTGTGCTTAAAATGCAAAGCGAGGGAAATTACAGACAGAGCAAATAAAACACACAAAAAAAGAAAATCAATATTTTACCTGTGAAGGATTTTCCAAATCTGCTAAATCGCTGAAATCAGCTGGGCTACCCAAAAGACAATACAGAAACTCTACAATGAAAATTAGAGAAAAAATAGCAACCAACCACGTGGAGACACAAAAGGGCGACGCATAATAAAGCAAAAGGCAAAGGCAGTGAAAAATCTCAAATATGGAAGTGAATCCAAGCACCAAACCTATAATAAGCTCAGGCCAATATTGGGTCAAGTAGAATATCCCCCAAAGATATTTCAAAGAAAAATCGCACTGCCGACCAACATGGCTGACTTGTGAATAGTGTCTTGTTTGATTACCATTGCTAATACCTACGACTTACATGCCACAAATGTTAATATTTGAATTTTTAATAAAACAGCCTTAAATCAATTGCTAAAATATTATCCTAAAATCAAAATACCCGCGCGAGTGTTATTGTGTCATAAGCTGTGTGTTGTAAAATTTAACATTTTGTAATAATATAATATTTGCAGCAAATCCTCCTTTTATAAACTTGTTGAGGATATTATCGAGCTGTGTATTATACAAATTTTAAAGAATTTAGATAAAAAAAAATTGAGCAATATTTATGGAAAATTACAGTACTTCGGAAAAATAAAAATAAACTTCAAAATTCGCATTTTAGTCGTTTGTTTGCTGTTTTTGCCGTTTTTTTTTGTGTTTTTTCCGTTTTTTTTGCTGTTTTCTTTTCTGTTTTTACTACTTTTGCTGTTTTTCCTAACCCAATAAGAAGAAAAATAGTACAAACAGTAAAAACAGCATAAAACAATAAAAATAGCAAAAAACAGAAAAAAAATCAGCA
>JAEQML010065308.1:0-21127 GCA_016904865.1 Pissodes strobi | reverse complement strand
TAGCTATACTACGCATAATACTGAATAAATTGGTAAAAAATATTATACAATTAGGTAAGTTTTCTCAGTAATTGTTTAAATAATGGGCATTTTCATTTTAAGCGCAAGTTTTACTACACATAATTTGTCATTCGTTTTTGTTATCGATGTCAAGATCTAATCTCAACTTGATTTTCCAAACATCAACATGTAAAGCTTCATCAACGAAACTGTCCATGAATATTTAAAAATACGGTTAATAGGCGCTGACCTGATTACAATTCTTTTGTCATTATTTATCAGCTTAAACGATAATTTGGTGGGAGATATATTAAATGCAATAAAAAGTCTCCTTAGTAATTCTATTATTATTTGTGACCTAAAATAAATACCCTAATTATCCTGGACTATGGTTTTATCACCTGAAGCTATTAATGCATAAATCCACTTTGAAGGTATCTGTGACTTAAATAATGTTGATTAAAAACTGTTGCACACTATATTTTTTGTCAACTACATAATATCTGTAAAGATCGGCCTATACACATCTTGTTATTTTCGCACGTACTCGATTGCGTTCTGAGCATAGTTAATGGATCTCTGGATGGAAAAATGAATTTTTAAACTGATCCAAGAATGCATGTTTTGAATTAACATTTACCTATAGAATCATTTATAACGGCGTTTTTTACAATCGTGCGGTAATATACACTTTACTGCACTATTTTTAGTTCGTATAAGTTAACCAACTCCTTAATTCCTTACTTTGATGTTTTTAAGAGAAGTGTCAAATATAAAAGTATATGTTATAAAGCTTCTTTTTTCAGTAAAACACTACCTATATTATTATCTTTCTGATTCTAGCCCCACTTATAAGCACATTTTATCTAAAATATCCTATACTGGTGTACTTATTTTGTTGATCAGCAAACGGTAATAAAGCTATTATTCGGTAACAAATAACTTATTTAAGTGCGGTCACTCAACAGAGGTGCGGTCAACCCAGCAAGACATATCGCACCAATATCGAAAAATTGAAATATACCTAAATAATATGAGCACAATTAATCCCCTATGTGCTAATAATATCGTCTTTTCCACAATGTTCAAATG
This sequence comes from Pissodes strobi, assembly GCA_016904865.1. Taxonomy (NCBI): domain Eukaryota; kingdom Metazoa; phylum Arthropoda; class Insecta; order Coleoptera; family Curculionidae; genus Pissodes; species Pissodes strobi. The sequence goes on along the minus strand of JAEQML010065308.1, from coordinate 20,035 downwards.
GTTTGGTTTAAGTTCAATGTTGTCCTTTGTATTACGATAATGTATTAATTTAGTAACCCTTTAAGTCGAACAAGTTTTTTCTTTAATTTTAAACAGAATTGAACAAGTTGTAATAGTGGATGTAAGTGGATTCAAGAACTACATGGAAAATATGATCATATCCTGAGTAATAGCCGTTTATTTACAGAATGCATCAGAAAGTTTGTACCTTCTGTACCTTCCGTTCTTTTTCACCTGCCGTCCATAGACGCGTTTCGCCGTAACGGCTCATTCGCTCTGTGCGTCAGGGCAGTGGGAGAAATGACGAACGATCGTGCACGCGAGTCGGAGAAATTTGGAACTTTACATAGATAATATATAATGGAACTTTATTTAGCTACTATACAAATATACACGTGGAATACATCGAAAACTTTGATATAATGGGTTATCTTAGATGCAGTGTCAAACATTGTGCGAATAATACGAAAAATTATGAGAATAAATTTTAGTGTTTTCCAACAGCTAAACATAACTTAGCTCAAAGAAGAAAGTGGATTGACGCCGTAAGAAAGCAAAAGTAAGTATCATAACCTGTGTGATATATTTTCGAAGCCGGTTCTTATGATTAGTGCAATGGAAATATGTTTTTGTCATACGCTCCCAAAAATAGCTATTTTACGGAGTCATTTAAGTCCGTAAAATGCTTCTTTTTCGGCCTAGTCCCTAAAAGTCGTCATGGCAGCCTTTACGGACTATTCCAAAATTCCTGAATATGTCTAAATGTCAAATTTCGAATGACATGACAAAATTATGAAATAGTTGCTACGATATCAGTTTCTAAGCTTACTTTGTCGAACATTATGATTTCAAGAATTATGGTAAATTTGCAAATTTAGGCGTTCTGAAGAATTGCAAAAAGCGTATAACAAAATTTTGGGAGCGTATGACAAAAAGTATTGTTTGTCACATGTACCTAAATGAAGTTTTTCAGGACTCATCTGCTGTTACGTATCTAAGAAATTCGCCACATTTTGTACCACCAGATGTCGCGTCGTGTAACCCACATAACGAATAGATGGGGCCGGCTACAAGACACTACTGGTTTGAATTTAACTGGGTTTGTTTAAAGCCTCAAGTACCTTTCTCTCATCTGCTGACCCTATAGCCATACTGACGAGCCGTTATACGGCGAAACGCGTCTATGAATGGGCCGGCAGGTGAAAAAGAACGGAAGGTACAGAAGGTACAAACTTTCTTATGCATTTGTCTAGGTTCACCTGACATACACAGGTGAAGTAGTAGCCAATAATTACTATAGTATAGTACTGTCTAATGTCTATCTCCGATAAACTTAGCGGTTACGGATAGATGGCGCCGGCTACAACACACTACTGGTTTGTATTTATTTACCGTTTGCTTTCATTTACTGATCTTGTTTTACTTGTGCCGTAACCGGTGAGTTATTTGGCGTAACGCTTTAGTTTTAGTTAGCCAGCTCCTCTACGAATTAATATACCGCATTGTCAGTAGTAGGGGACTCGGGGTACTGTGACAAAATAAGGCCGTTTTGGCACCTTCATCGAACTCGATGACCACCGTTACTATCACCCCAAAAAGTCGATGGCATACCTACCATTTGCTGAAGAAACCATCAACAATGACCAGAGGCTGCTGAAAGGTACTTGAACGTCACGATGCCATAAAGTCTTATATAAAGGTTATTTAATTATCAGGTACAGCCTTAGTTTATGCCCTTGTGTCACTCTGAACACCACGTGACCTACTCCATCTACCCCATGTTTAAGCTGTTCAAAAACCTGTGTAAGCTGTTCAAAAGGCTGTTTTAGCCGTTCAAAAAGCTGTAGCTAAAACAGCATTTTGAACAGCTAAAACAGCTTTTTGAACCGCTTAGACAGCTTTTTGAACATCTTACACAGAATAGAATAGAATCCTTTATTTGAGTATTTCTGTATAAAAAATACAAGTCAGAAAAAAAAATAAAAACAATTATATAAAAATGTAACATGAATTATAAAATGTCATATATATGACAAACAATCTCTTTTTTTTATTTAAAAGTTCATAAAAATTTGAATATATAAAAATTCACTTACAGAATAGAAACAGTGTTTCGGCAAAAAGGTTTTATCACTGTCTTAAACTTAGAAAGTTTATAGTGTTGAACCCCACTCGGAAGAACATTGTACAAATGTAAATTCAGTTGTTTTTTATTTTGTTAGCCTATACTTGGGAATAGTAAGTATGTCCTTTCTCACATTATAAATATGCAACTTATTTGACGAGCTGATAGTGCCTCTCTTTTCATGAATTTCAATAAGGCTAAAATAGATAAAAGCACATGGAAGAGGCATGATTTTAAGTTCTTTAAATATGGGCCTGCAGTGGTCCCTGTAATCAGCATTGCACAGAATACGAACGACTGTTTTTTGAAGACTAAATATTTTTAATGCATAAAAACTGTTTCCCCATAACACAACCCCATACGATATTTTTGAATGAAACAGACCACAATAGCACACTCTCAGGATGTCAAAACCCACAAACGTTATCAAACGACGAAACAAAAAAGTTAGACTGGAGAGCTCCCCACCAAGGATATAATATGACAGGACCAGTTAAGACAGTCATCAATAGTGATGCCCAGCAACCTAACCGAATTATTAATGGCAAGTGAATTATCGGTAGGTATCAGCAATTTCTGAGTTTTCACTTTATTTAATTTTAATTTGTTAGAGTTAAACCACGTCTGTGCCTCATCAACAACAGAGGCAGAGACCCGGTCCAAAAGAGACACATCCTTACAGTACGAAAGAAAAGTGGTGTCGTCGGCAAACTTAACAGTTAATGCGAGTATCATGAAATCGCAAACGTCATTTATAAAAACTATGAACAACAGAGGTCCTAGAATAGACCCCTGCGGAACTCCACTGCATATTTTGCAAGATTCAGATCTGCCGTCCAACTCAACATACTGAGTGCGCTCTTCAAGATATTCCTTCATTACATTTAAGGGGACTCCCCGTACATCGTAATGCTCAAGCTTTTGTAGTAGGATGTCATGGAAAACGCAGTCGAAGGCCATGGATAGGTCACAGAGGGAAAGAACAACATGCTCTCCCTTCTCCAGACCCTCAACCACGCCCTCAAGAACTCTTAAAACAGCCCCAGTGGTGGAGAATCCTCTTCTAAAACCAAACTGTGCACCGCACAAGATATCTTTTTTTTTCAAAAAAATCGACTAATCTATTTTTTATTATTCGCTCAAGAATTTTACCAAACAAGGGTAGAATGCTTATTGGTCTGTAGTTATCCAAGGAAATCATTTCACCCTTTTTATAGAGGGGTATAACCTTACTAATTTTAAAGCATTTCGGAACACATGAAAACATTTATTTATTAATTAATAGGTACTGTTAGCCCCCGTGATCGAATTTCTGTAAGAATTATAGTGATATGTACCAAGCTTTTTATACAATGGGCATTGCTTTGCCTTGCTAACTATTTTAAGGCTCGTTACCAGATTTCACATTTTTTTTAGGTCGACATTGAACCAGCTTAAAGGCAATTTATTATTTTTGCGCTGTATGAATTTAAGGGGAATAAATTATCGACATTTAAGCAGTACAAGTCAGTCAAAAATTTACCCATGTCATCAGGCGTAGTATTTTCACGGTGAAAAACTGTCCAGTCCGCCCTCACTATACAGTTCCTGAGTTTATTTAGGCCCTTGTGGGTTATTTTTCTTGATATAAAGTCAGAAGTAGGCTTTATGATAGAAGAATTAAAATAAATGCTTTGCCCCAAATGATCGGAGAATCCCGCATTTATGACATCATGTGTATTAAAATTCACTATATAGTAAAAATGCCGTCTATGCAACTAGATGACTTCAGACCAAATCTGGTTGGCTGAAAAATGGTTTGATTTAAATGAAAAGACCTAAACAGCTCCAGCAAACCACTAAATTAGGTTTATCAAAATGGACATTAAAACCGCCCATTAAAACAATATTCCTATTGAATTTTCAGTGTACGTAATTCAAAAGACCCTCCAAATTATTTAAAAAGATATTGAAATCCCCATGCTTACAAGAGCGGTAGAGGCCAATAGTGACCACATCTCTAAGTTCAACACCGCAAAATTCCGAGTGGAACTCCTCGGTATAAGAGGACAAATCCACGGGTTTGCAACATAACATATTTTAGCAAAAATGCAACCCCCCCATGTATGTATTTACTTCTACAATAATAACTAAGCAAACTATACCCTGAAAAATTTATACACTTAATAGTATCCTCCTTTAAAAAATGCTCTGTAAAACAAAGGACGTCAAAGTTGAATTGTTCCAAAAATGCAGATAATACATCAGTCTTTTTCTTTAAGCTTTCCACATTCAAGTGGAAAGCACTGATGTTGTTGAAATTGGATTCGGTAGGCTGATACAAATCTATGTTTTAGGGCTTGATTCCTTCGTCGGTGAAAAAATCTATTTACCTGTACACCCCTTGGCCAAAGAGAGGGTTCTAAGGCTTGTTGGAAATGGCTATCATCCAATGTCACTTTGAAAGATGCATAGTAGTTCGGATTTTGAGACTGCGGCGGTTCAGCCTGAGCTTCCGGAAAATGTTGTCTGAGGTACTTGGTTAATATGTCGGTTGTTGTACTTGGATGTAATTTGTAGACATGTAAGAACACCAGGGTATTTCTGGGTAGAAGACCGCTACTTGTGGCGCTGCTGCTTCCTACAGCTTTTGGGACAAATAAAACAGCTTTTTGAACAGCTTGAACAGCCTTTTGTACAGATAAATCAGCTTCTCGAACAGCTTTTTGTATAGCTTAAACAGCTTTTTGAATAGGTTAAACAGCTTCTTGGGCAAAAAGAACAGCTTAAACACAGGGTAGATAGAGTAGGTCACATGGTGTTCAGAGTGACAAAAACGCATAAGCTTAGGCTGTACATGATAATTAAATACCCTGTATATAGGTCTTTATGGCATCGTGGGGTTCAAGGTCCCTTCAGCAGCCTCTAGTCATTGTCGACGGTTTCTTCAGCGAGTTCGCTTAGAGTGCCAAAACGGCCATATTTTGTCAAAGTACCCCGGGTTCCCTACTACTATTGTAATTTTCATATCGAAATTAAGTTTAACTGTTTAGTTGGCCCTTTTATAACTTTAGTTTTTTGCTACCCGACAACAATTTCAATATATTATTTTATTGCGAAGCCAAAACGGATTCCATATTACATGTTGGAGATTTTCTGACTTATGCTTTCTATAAGTTCGTGGTGCATTTTTAAATAAATAACTACCCCACTCTCCGTCATTTATGCTAGGGCCTAATTTGCACGCCTTGAAGACAGCTCGTTCTGTATTTCGGGTCGCTAATTACGAATTTTCTGAACTTCACTTGAATGAATAAAATTAGAGAATAATGAGCGTAGCAAATATCAAATTCCAAAGTTATTAGAACAAGGTATAATGCAATTCAATGAATCCACATTGTAGTATAACCTACCCGGGTCGATTCAACATAGTTGAATGGGATAAGTAAAGTTGTGCTTTGTCTTTATTTTGCCAATGATCGTCAAAATAGATTAAAGAGAAAACCAATCCCTACGTTGTGTTATTATTATATCTTGCACAATTTTACTTACTCGAAATGCGTCCAACGGTAACAAAATTAGGAAAATTTGAGGGAAAGGTGCGTCATGTAAATTAAATCACAGATTCCTAATACACCTAATTTATTAGAGAAAAACGTGCCGAACTCAGCCTGGAATTCATCAGGGGAAAGGGTACGGCAGAGAAACCCTCAATCTAAATTCCTACACCGAATTATGCTGTATAACCTTAATTAATTAAATTATTGGCCCCCGCGCCACAATTAGTAGTTCCACACTCGTAATAGTACATTTAAAATTGAAGAGATAGCTCTCCGGCCGGGAATCGGACCCGAGTCTCCCGTGTGTTAGACGCGGAGGTGATAACCACTACACTACCGAAGAGGGGTGCTAGTTAGCCTGACGCCGCTGGAGGGTACTGAGGTGCCGGAATACGGAGGCCACTCAGCTTAAGTTGAAATTAGGGCCAATATCTCTAGAATGATCATTACATTTATAACTAGGATATTCCCCCGCCAGGGTAGAAAAATGTTAGTAACTTCACAAAAGCTCTCACTTGCAATCACAGTCATACCAAAACCAAAACTCCAGCACGAAAAGACAGCAAACAATACATTTTTCTTTTCATTTAAACCAGTGTTATTCACATCATAAAACGATTTTCGTTATGCCATCAAATATGAATTATACATGAGAATAAAATAAATATTTGTGCCATTTTTGTTAATAACAATATTATACATTTTACTAACCTGTAATACACGATTAAAGAAAAACCACTCAGAAAATAAACTGTTCACTGCGCCGGTTTCAGACTATCTATATCCGTTCTCGAGCGATACGCTTTCGGATCTCTTCCAAATAAACCTTGCAAACCCCGACTTTAATTTATAACTTGTTTTTCTCTTTTTCTTTCTTTACATATATGGGGTGTCCCAAAACCGAATGTATAAGGTCTAATGAAATAATATTTTTAATAGGCGGGTTACCTCACCATGATATAGACCTATGTGGGTCGTTCCTAAAAAACTTGATTCATCTGGTAAATTAATCGAGACTAGTTTGCGATTATAGGATGTTAAGCGATAATATAAATGGAAAATTGAAAACCCCTCGTATTGTTTCAGACTTTCCATTCACACGTCCAGTGGACTCGACTTTCGTGACACAAAGGACAACGCCGGACATGCGACGGAAAATGTGACTATTTTTTATTTTCCCGCTATTGCTACCTTAAAACCCATTTAAAAAAAAATCCTTCAGCCGGAGGCTACTTTTATGATAATGAAGTCGTATTTCACAATATAAATTAGCTCAAAACACTCGGACGATAAAATTTTGCGGCTCCGGCAAAGGGTGCCCATGGATGGAGGAGGTTGTGCCAGAACCTGCATTTCCCATCTACTTATGATTTTCGACAATTTATCAATACAAATGGCTATTCAAAAATCAAACATCTCTTCCCCCTTTGTTTTAATAACTCTAGGGAAACAAAATAAATTATGCGAAATAATAACAAAGAAAGAAAATATGATATAATCCATAATCCCATCGTCCTGCCCCAGGCTGGAGGACACCGAAGTACAAAGTCTGGAGCTGATCAATGACAGTTTCTGACAAGAGGGGCTGCATTGTATTAGCTGGCAGGAACGGCAAACTGGCGAGAGGGGAGTGACGCTCCCGCCATTCCGAGTTGCCATGGGATATGGCCCATCAAATCCCATCGTCCTCCCCCAGGCTGGAGAACACCGAAGTACAAAGTCTGGAGCCGATCAATAACAGCTTGTGACAAGAGGGGCTGTATTGTATGAGCAGGCAGTAACGTCAAACTGGTGAGAGTAGTTTGATTACGGGGAGTGACGCCCCCGCCATTCCAAGTTGCCACGGGATGAGGCCTATCAAATCCCATCGTCCTCGTCCAGGCTGGAGAACACTAGAGTACAAAGTCTGGAGCTGATCACTGGGGAGTGATCCAACAAACCCCATTTTTACGCCTGTCAGCATAGGTACCACCAGAGCAATGAGTCTGAGGCCGATGCTTCCAGTGGAAGCGGCCCCAGGTGGTAGATGCATACGCCTACTCGCATCGTCCGGTGAAAGGCCACCCCACCAGAACTGGGAGGTGCTAAGGGGTTTTCCCAAATCACGTTCCGCTTCTGCGCTGGTGTTCCCGGCTTCCACATTAGGAATATATGGACATAATGGTGCTTCCAGGATCAAAATATTCCGGAAGTAAACTCCCCGGCCATTCGGATCTCCGGGCGCTGGGTAGCCCTGGAAGCCCTTCATTCCGCATTTGCAGATAGCAAAGATACCGAACCAATTTAGAATAGATTTCTGCAACATAAGAGGCCTAAATACAAACATAAATTGGGTACACCAATATCTACAAGCAAATAGACCACACATTCCAGCCCTTACAGAAACACAAGTATATTCTACAATAACAACAGTGAACTACCACTTTCCTGGACTTACATACCCGATCAGACATAAGTTTGGATTATGCCTTCTTGTACGAAGCGACCTTTCATGTCACCGCGAGGAAACACTCGAACCGAACAACCTTGACGTCATGTGGCTCAAGTTCACCGCCAAGGGATTAACCAAGTTTATATGTTGTCTCTATCGCCCTCGGAGCGATAGAGCCTACCAAAGCTTTTTCTCAACACTAGCTACCACTTTTGACTCAATACAGGTCGATCACCCCAGTTCAGAAATAATCGTTCTGGCAGACTTCAATGCCCACAACACAAACTGGCTCAAACATCACAACAAGACCGACAACGAAAGTAGAGAAGCTGAAGCATTTGCCATCAGCTGCGGGCTTACTCAATTTGTAGACGAACCAACTCGAATCTCAGAGAGGGGCGAATTTGCCGCCCTTCTGGATCTTTTTCTAACCACCAATCCTGACCAGTAAAAAGTACAGTTGGTCCGCCCTTAGGTACTTCCGACCACAAACTTATTACAACGGTGTGTGAATTGCCACTCATACAGAAGGACCCACCATTGCCTCGCAAAATCTGGCATTACAATTCTGCAAACTGGGACGATCTAAGGGAGTTCTACCTAGATTTTCCTTGGCTCGACGTCTGCTTTGGCACTGACGACCCATCAGTCTGCTGCGAAGAGATTACGCAAGTAATCTCCTCAGGAATGGAAGAATACATCCCAAATTCCACCAAGTTACCATCAAAAGGGCAGCTCTGGTTCGACAGAAGATGCAAAAGAGCTGTAAGTAGGAAACAGCAAGCCTACAAGTACTGGCAGCAAAAATCAGACCGCTGAAAATCGCAATTATTTTGTCGAAGAGCGAAACGAATGCAAACGTGTGATCGACGAAACTAAGGACGAACACAATCAAAGGATCAGGAATAGACTTTTGCAATGTCCAAGTGGTTCCAGAAATTTTAGGTCGGTAGCAAAGGCAATAAGTAACAACTTTACAAAAACGTCTCTCCCACCTTTGACGGACGAACGTGGCATCACGGCGACTACAGCCAAGGAAAAAGCAAACATGCTCGCTAAAATGTTTCCATCGCACTCTACCTTAGATGTCCCCCAATGCAAGACTCTCCCCACCATATCGAACATCAACACTACCATGGCAGAAGTCAAGTTTCATCACCATGATATTCGTAAAATCTTTAAAGAACTAGATACGCAAAAGGCATCAGGACCGGACGGAATACCTGCCATCGTGCTAAAGAACTGCGCCAACGAACTAACACCCGTTTTTTCCAGGCTTTTTTCACTTTCTTACCGAAAAGGGATTTACCAGTCCTCTTGGAAAGTCGCTCAAGTGCAACCTGTTCCAAAAAAGGCAAGAAAACCACGCCCTTAAACTATCGCCCAATTGCCTTGCTTGCAATAATCTCCAAAGTCATGGAACGTGTAGTCAACCACCAACTACTCAAGTACCTCGAGAACAACAGAATAATCAGCGATAATCAATACGGCTTCTTAAACATTCAAGAAGTAGAGAAAGCCCTTACGAATGTACAACTAAATAGAATAATTAACCTCACGGAAGATAAATATGATCAATCATGGAAAGTCCAGAACAACCGTAATCACAGAAGAAAAGATCGTGGAAGCAAAGATAGAACATTTCCTGATAAAAAAATAGGTACAGCTGAAGAAACGGAAGGCTTTGGGGGAGTTGAAAGAAAGGCTTGGATATATTTATACCGTGTCAAGAGAGAGGTTACCACAGACAACATCCAAAACTATATTAAGAAGAAACCTGAATTTCAAAATGTGGAAGTAACTGTCAAAGAATTACCGACGTCGGAAACAAAGAACAAATGTTTCATGATGAGTGCTCCTCTGGGAAAGGAGGATGTCTTATATGATCCAGCATTCTGGCCTAGGGGTGTTGCAATAAAAAGATATGATTTTCGCAGGCAAATTAATTATGAAAGATCTTTTTTAGGGTAGACGATAATAAAATGGTTTCTCAGAATGATCTTGAATATGTAGGTTTTTCAAATATATCTAACAATGCATGCTCCTTATCTGTGATACATTTAAATATTCAAAGTTTTAGAAATAAAGTTCTTGAAATGGAAGCATTCCTGTCATCAAGTTTTCATGGGAAAATGCCTGACGTCATTTGTATCACCGAGCACTGGTTGACAGAACTAGAACTGACGCACTTCGGCTTGTACGGGTACACACTTGGCTCCTACTTTGCGAGAAGTGGTTCAGCTCATGGTGGTTCCATGGTGCTGATTCGTAACAATATATCCTTTTCTTCCGTAACTGTCACTTCTCTTGAGACTCATTGCGAAGCTTCTGCTATAAAAATCGAGCCACTTAAAATTTTTGTCCTCAGCTTGTACAGGGCACCATCAGGTGATTTTACAATGTTTATGGAAAATCTTGAGGATATTCTAATATCATTGAAAACTCCTCATAAAATAGTTATTGCAGGTGACTTCAATATTAAATTCAATAATAATAATAATCCGCAAACAATTTCCTTTACTGATCTTTTGATGACTTTTGGTTTTAGGCAGACTATTTTTGACAATACACGTAATGATAACTGTATCGATAACATCTTCATTAACTTTAGCCTCGACCAGTTTAAATCTTATAACATTGATGCCTTGTTATCTGACCACCTTTGTCAGGTATGTGAAGTCCAAATTGCTAATACGATGCCAGAAGGTAGAATAAAGTTATGTCACCCCATCACTCAGAGAGGTAAAGGTCAGTTTTTTAACTCGGTAGCATCCATAAACTGGGAGTTTATCGACTATACTGATTTGGAATCCAGCAGTAAGATGGATTTGTTTATTGGCATGGTTTTGATGGCTTTTGAAAAATCTTTTCCAGTAAAACGCATACGCTGTCAAAATAATTCCTTAAGAGTACTTTGGTTTAATGATGAGCTGAGAATTATGCGTGATAAACTTAATTTTCTTAATGATTACTGTAAAATGCATAATTCGGAGGAAAATAGAAAAACCAGGAATCAGTTTCGACTTAAATATAAAAAAGAACTCAAGAGGCATCGAATCTCGGCCAGTGATGACTTCATTAAAAATGCATCTAACCCCTCTAAAACTATTTGGGCTCTAATAAAGCAGAAAAAAACAGAGCCAGCAAAAACTAATATCACGCCAGATACTTTTAATAATTTTTTTATTAATATCGCCGATTCTATAGCCGATGAACTCTCAGCTACAGACATTGATCCATTAGAATTCGTTGAATCTCGCCATATTGAACAACTACAACTAAAACAACTAACTTTCAACGATGTACGTGATATTGTCAACAGTCTGAAGAATAGTAATAGCAGAGATATTTATGGTCTAAATGTGTCAGTGCTACACCCAATAAGGGAATATTTAATTATTCCCCTAACAAAAATTTTAAACCAGTGTCTTCGGGAACGGGTCTTCCCAGATGTCTTAAAGGTGGCGTCAGTCGTCCCTATCTTTAAAAAAGGAAATGTGGAGGAGCTGTCCAATTATAGGCCTATTTCTGTTTTACCTGTTTTTTCAAAAATATTTGAAAAAGCTATAAAAATACAACTCTGTAAATATTTAGAAGAAAACGACATCATTAACAAACACCAATTTGGCTTTCGTAAAAATCTTAGCACAACAGATGCTGTGCTGAATTACACGCAGTACACCCTAGAGTGTTTTGAGGAAGGACTTTACTCAGCGTCGGTCTTTTGCGACTTGAGTAAGGCCTTCGATTGCGTCCCTCATGACCTGCTGCTCAACAAAATGAAGAAAATCGGTTTTGGCCACCCGTGTATAGAGTTAATTGGATCATATCTTAATAATCGAAGGCAATCAGTATTGTTGGACAACAAAAGATCCGAGATTATCAACATCAGTGTGGGAGTGCCTCAAGGGTCTATTCTGGGCCCTGTTCTCTTCCTCATTTTTATGACTGACATGGAATCCTCCTTGGGGGAGATAAAAAGCAGCTACTATGCGGATGATACAGTACTGTTTATCCCTGGTAGAGAGCTAAGTGAACTAAAGATGGGAATTGAGGGGGCGCAAACTAAAGCGGAAAAATGGTTCTCTAGCAATAAACTAGCATTGAACAAGGCAAAGACAGTCACTATGATATCATCTACCCGAGACCTTTCTTATATTCCCACGAACCCGGCATCCGTTACGTTTCTGGGGATCACGTTGGATCCGGGCATGAGATGGGGTAGGCATGGGGATATGCTGGGTGGCCAGTTGTGTGGGAGTACTTTTGCCCTCAGGCAGCTGGCTGACAGAGTGTCCCCATCAGTACTACGCGTGGCATATTTTGCAATCTTTCATTCAAGGTTAACCTACGCTGTCCTTGCCTGGGGTCATTCGCCTGTCCAACATCGTCTGTTCAGTCTCCAGCGTCGAGCTGTGAGAATAGTGGGCGGACTGCGTTACCGAGATGACTGCAGACCTGCCTTTGTCCAGTTAAAAATACTGACTTTGCCTTGTTTCTATGCGCTGGAGTGCATATTGTACATAAAGAATCATAGTACACTTTATGCATCTCACGCAGACAGACATGACCATCAGACAAGAAATAGAGACAACATCTTGACTAATTATAGTAGACTGACGAGGGGACAGACCGGTGTGCGGTATCACGGCGTCAGGCTTTATAACTTACTACCCAATGAATACCGTAATATGTCCACAAAGCAACTGAAGGAGTGCATAAGAAACTTTTTTGTCAGGAATGCTTTTTTTTCACTTGATGAGATATATGAACACCCCATTGATCTTTCATAGTGATTTGTTTTAACCTATAGTTGTAACTTGTTTGTGATTAATTACCTGTTTTAGATTAATTTTTGTAATTTATATTTTAAACAATTTTATTGAATTATTCCTATTTTAACTTGTTTTTACCTAATATTTAAGTTTTACACTCATACATAATAAAATTATTGACTGTTTGACGTATGTAAGAATATTTTGTATTCAATGACATGAATAAATTCTATTGTCTATATTATATAAAGGGAGATCGACAGGAGATATATTGGCCTATATCACTCATATATGGAGTAGGGCAATTGAAAACTACGGAGAGTCTCGAGCGATTGCGTTCAAAGACATTAGACAGAGTTTGGCATGACGGACTGCCCAACAGACTGCCAGCCTCTCTCTGCAGCTGGCTGGCCGGCCAGTTTCCTTAAGAACCGATCCCTACACATTGCAGTCGATGGACGCGCTCAGGGCGCAATACTTTCACCAACTGTTCCTCATCTATATTAATGATCTGCTGATCGAAGCGAATAATCCTGTTTACAGTTTTGCAGATGACAGTACCTTTGTCTCCCACTTTAGATCAGAAAAACCCTTACCAGCAACTGACACTCATCACCGCAGACAGGAGCAGATTACAGCTATTAATCAAGACCTTGGGAAAGTTCAAACAGCAAACACCCAAGCAGTAACGTTTACCAAGAGGGCCAATACAGCGGGTCCTGACATTATTATGGCAGGATCGACCATTCCTTCATCTTCGTCAATCGGACTGCTAGGTGTCTCGGTCAACAGCAATAGGTCATGGCATGACCTTGTTGCTAACATCGCAAAATCAGCCTCACAGAAGCTTGGTGCGCTATTTCGCAACAAAAAACTCTATACACCGCAGCAGTTGCTCTTGCTGTACAAAGCGCAAATAAGACCGTGCTTAGAATATTGCTCACATATCTGGGGTGCCGCACCAAAGCACACCCTAAAGCTGCTGGATTCCATTCAGAAGAGAGCTGTGCGTCTCGTCGGCGACCCGGAGTTGACCCGGAATCTGGATAATCTGGAACACCGCAGACATGTGGCCGAGATGTATCTGTTTTACAGATACTTTCACGGCAGATGTTCCCAGTATTTGGCCCGCATCATCCCGCCCCTGGCAACGCCTGTCAGACAGTCGCGACAGACGGCAGGAGCGCACCAGTTCGTCGTACAACTAGAAACACCTACAACATCGCTTTACAAGAATTCCTCTGTCTGGCCCACTGCATCACTGTGGAACTCACTTCCAGGACATCTGTTTCCCACTAATTACAACCTACAAATATTCAAGAACCGTGTCAATCAACATCTTCGCACACACACCGCTCGTCGAGCACCATACGATCTCCCTTTAGTGTGTGTGCCACTGCCATAAAAATAAATAATAATTATCGCATTCTGGTGGCTTTTCCTAGCGAATTAATACTAATTTTAAACAAAAACTGCATTATCTAATAAACAAAATCCTAGTTCCCCAGACGAGGGTCTAATTAATTATTTCAATCAATTAACCACATTAATCATTAGATGTCAAGTTTACGTCTAATTATCAAAATTAAAAAAGCCTTCAATGCTGCCATAATTCTAACTTCGGTACGAACGTATAATACAATAAATTTCATATCTTGTTTTCTTTTTCATGAAATCAGATATTTTGGTATTAGTTGCCGTTTATTACTTAAGGTATTAGATGCCTTGATAAAAATACTATTGAATTTTGTATCTGTTTCTATTCCAGTTCAAAAAAGGTCAAATAAATTAAATTTTACTCTACTACTTTACGTTTCAGCAGAAGGAAACGAAAATCAGTGTGGAATTACCGTAAGACAAATAGGTTCAGTGAAACAATTAAAAATTAACCCTAAGTGAGCCTGTGTATCTTTTTAATTGGCCAAAAGTTGTATCAGAGTGTGCATAATCAGAAAAAAAAACTAACAATATTAAAAGGAAAAGGATACGCAAATGTAAAGAATTAAGGCCACAAAAGCGCAAAACATTTGCAGTTGATAAAAATGATTAGCTCCTAACAAACTTCGCACACTACACGGCGGCGACCATAATGGCTTCCAAGACTGGAGAAGTAAACCCCAAAAACCTCGCTTAAACTGAAACTAACAAAACTAAGTGGAGATGGCTGACACGGGAATTTCATCGGTGACTATCCGTGAAATCTTATCAGGATGCCTCAGATCAACTCAGATTTAAAACCGATAACCACCAAGGAATGTTGACTCGAAAGTAGCCTTCCTTTCCGAAAAACTACCATGGAACATGCGCAGGAACCTTACATCGCGGCCATCGCGGCCTTTCACAGTAGACCAATGAAAATGGATTCCTTAACATACCTAAACGACAGAGGTTATGGCGAATGAGCAGGAAAAATCTATAATCTGCAACCGGAGACCAGAATCAAACACGGGGCGTCTCTAAAATTCTCTAACTCAACAGGCTACATTGGAGACAAAAACGGAGTGTCAGACGGTTATTTAGAAAATAACATATAAAAGATATTATTTTGTTATGACCCCAATATATATTACAATAATAACGGGAAATTAAAACTAAATATACTTACATTCAATTCTCATTTTGCCAGTAAGCTGCTACGACTACTAAAATAAATCTGCATGATATAGTGAACTGCAAAATTATTACCACACAGTCTCATATTTTCACATGAAATTGAAAAATGTTATGTAAACATACAAAGCAATAAATAGTTTAAGCAGTAGCGAGATTAATTTTCTAATATAAATTATCAAGCGGACCCTCAGTTCGGCTGACTTTGTCTCACACGAAATCCATTCATCCAGTGACTATATGGCCTTACAGGTGCGGTTCCCTTTAGATATCCTAAACCTCTAACCTCATCGGCATTCTACCTGAAAACTACATAACGCCCTTGGCATCCAGCAGTGAAACAACTAGCACGATCAGATCTAAATCATGCATCTGTTCTAATTTGTGTGGCATACGGTGAGAGTTCCACTCCATACAGGCTAAGTTTGTAGCCAGACGACCGACAAGAAGAGATTAATTCGTAACAATACCAATCACGAATATGTCTTGGTGGACTAACTGCTAATCGCAAGCCACTGTCATTATAATTCTTCCAACCGAAATGTTCCCTCCCTTTAACCAGCTTACTTCATTTGTGTGTCCATTATGCAAATCAGAATCAGCTTTAACAATTGAATTTACAGAAATAATATCTACGGTAATCGGTTGCTCAAATATTCTGTATAAACTTTAAAACATTCCGAGATAATTCTCTATGCTAGGTGAGGTTGGCTTAACCGATAGTAATATATTCGTTGGTTTTTACCTAATGGAGTCCTTTCGTACTCGGGAAAAGGCTTTAATAAATTAGTACGTAAAGGAAAAAGCTTTATATCGGTCGAATGCAGCTTTGTTATGCAAATTTAGATTTTTTTACGAAGATTTAGCTAGAGATGATTTGCGAATATTGATGCATCAATAGCTTTTCCACTAGTTCTTTTATAACGAATGCAATAGTTTCCATTTAAAAAATAAAAGAGCACTCACTGTAAGATTTGCATTTGCTTACCGTATAAGTTCTTTTTCTTCTGAAGCCTCACTTGGGTATGAATATTTGAATTGTTCTAGATACCATTTAAATCTTGTCTGACGCATTTATTCTTCTTGATATTGAAACATATTTTTTCTTGTTTCAGGAATACACCAACAACATGGCCATCATAAATGTTATGATACTATCGATACAGTACTGTTATTGATACTTTTCCTGGATATCAAATACTTTTTATTCGATATATTAAAATCGATACTGACCCTAGTATTAATACTTGCACCTTAATATCACAATCGTGCTTCGGAACTACGTTCGTTTATGCGAACTAATCACTTCAATCACTCGGTTGCGATTCTTTATTAATAAAGCAAGGACTCCTTCCCACGGAGTGATATTTAATATTTGTTCTTTCGAGCGCTCCGAGCCTAATAATAGAGCAAAATGAGCACCTCCATGTTTCAATCAATATTTTGATTTAGTAATTTTGCTGTTTATTTTAATATTAAGATTTGTTTTATGAAAAAATTGCACAAGGTTTGCTCCAACACGTGATCCCAAACCATTTAGTAAAATCGGCACATTACCATAAAATAATGGTATAACATGACAATAATGAACATTTACAATGACAATTTTGGCTTTGCATACTTCACTCCAGGATGCATATACAGTACAGTTATAGCACCCGCCATAGGCCGACTGTAATTTAAATATTCATTAAATGTAAATGCTTTTAATGCGTTGGGTTAGTTTTTGTTGGTTGCGCCTTCGCAGCGATTAAACCCTTCAGGCACAACCAACAAAAACTGACTAAAACTGACCCAACGCATGAAGAGCATGTACATTTCATGACCATTTATATTACAGTCTTCCTATATACAAGTGCTGTTACTGCCTCCAGGATGCCGAAAACGAACGAAGCTATTTTTTAAAGAATTATTATTTCTCTGGTTTTGTATATTTAGACTTAAATACTTAAATAAGATTAATCTAAAACTAAAACCTGACTGATGTAGATGACATGTTGACCTTTAAAATAATGATTTCGCTCTTCTTGATCTTCGTGCATCTTTTGAAACATTTAATATCACTAAAACGCCTGCTCCGTGGCTTAAAAATGATGATATGGGTGAGAAGAGAGGTCTTATCAACGTATAGAAAACTTAAAATTGATGTCTCCTGAAATGAATACAAATTATTGCATAACCTCGTTAACATGACAGTTAAAACTGAAGAAATCCATATTTACAACATTCCTTCAAGAACACAATTTTCGGCGCACAATAAAATTTGTAAATATGTAATCTAATAAAACAATCACTAAATAATTAGATATTGGAACTGTAGCTGAGTTTAATAATTACTTTGTTAATAGCGTAACTACGATTGACCGATCTAACTCAGATTGAATGGGTCAGTGCTCTATAGGAGGAGTTCTTCTTTTCTGAATAATGTGAATTAATAATTTATCTTTCAATCTATTACTGCAAAAGAGATTGAAAGTAATATTTATAAACCTGAGACTAAAGCTATGTTAATATTAACATAAAGATGCTTCTCTACTTAATACTCCATCTAAGTTTAATTTATTATTTATGTTAGGCATAATCCGTTCCGTAAATGTGATGTTCCATTGTGCTAGGGCGCTAGGCACTCTTGCACTGTCGTGGATCTTGTGTCTTGTAGTTAGTGGTTTATGTTTCTTCCTTGATCTTGACGTGCGTTGTTGGATTTGATGGATCGTTGTTGGTAGTAGGAACGCCTTGGAACCGTTAGTGAAGGAGCGAGGGTTGTTTGTTTTTGCGAGTTGAGCAGACGAGAGAATTGCTGTAGACACCTAGGCGAGGCTGATTGATTTGGATTTTGCAGATTTCTCCGCAAGTCCAAATCGGCCACCCCAGGAAAGAACTACACGTGATACGCGGGGTGTTACCCCCTGACCCTACTTCTACGCATGGAGCCCATACGGCGAGCTTCCCCGTGCAGTCCCTTACCGCCTGTACACCCCCGTTTCCAGGCGGGAACCCGGCCTAGGGTATCAGCGATGCTCTCGTCCCCAGCTGTTATTTAGATCATTCTTGTATGTTAGTAAAGTTTTGAAAATAAAAATTTGAAAAATTTTTGGAAATTTTTAGTTTCAGATTTTTGAAATTTTTTGTGTTTTGAGATTTTTGATTTTATGAAAAATGAACGAACCTTTCAGTAATTTTGAAAAATTTGAAAATTTTGAAATTTTGAAAATTTTGAAGATAAGAATGATATTGATATTGATATTATTTTTATTTTTTTTTGGGGTTTTTTGATTTTTTCTTTGTGTATTGTGTGTGTGTGATTTAGTGTTCTGATGGAAGTAATAGAGTTATGTGTACTGTTCTGTTTGGGTGTGTGATTCTACTGAATAGTGTTCTTATGACTGGATTTATATGATTGCGTACTTGTTCTAAGAATATTGTGTGTTTGCCTGCCAAGTAGCTGTTGATTGTGTCTATTTTTAGATCGTTGTGAATGTCTGCATTTCGAACGTACCAAGGTGCGTTCACAATTTGTCTGAGTGTTTTGTTTTGGAATGTTTGTAGTTTTTTCTTTGTTGTTTTGCATGCATGTGTGTATACTATGGCTCCATATAGAATTTTGGGCTTTATTATCTGATTATAGAGCATTAGTTTGTTCTTTAGTGACATTTTACTTTTTCTGTTTATTAATGGACAGAAAGCTTGTTTGGCTGCAATGCCTTCATTTACTTTTCGTTGAATATGTTTCTAGAAAGTGAGTTTACTGTGTAGAGCTACCGCTAGATATTTAAGATAATTTGGAATAGGTTTATTGCGTTTAGTTGTTATGAGCATGGCCCGGGTTTTATCTTCATTAATTTTAATATTCCAAGATTCTGCCCTAGGTATGTCTGTTGTGTATAATGAGTATAGTGTAGGCGACAGAGGAGAGCCTTGAGGGACTCCTGCCTCTATGCGCCTTGTGGTGGATAGTGCTGTGTTTATTTGTGTAGTGAAGGATCTGTGTTTGAGGAATGATGCTATGAGTTGAGTTAGTGGCGGTGGTATTTTGTGTAGTCTGTCTAGTTTGTGAATGAGTCCCTCATGCCAGACTTTGTCGAAGGCTTTTTCGACGTCAAGGACTATAACTCCGGTCGATGCCCGTCTTTGTAGTCCTATAGTCGCCTCCTCAACAAGTCTGGCTAGTTGGAGCTCGGTGTTGTGTTGTTTTCTAAACTCAATTGTTCATCTGGGATCAGATTGATTTGTGTTATGTGTGTGTTTAGATAACCTTCTCCGTCAGCTTACTCAGTGATGAGAGCAAGCTAATAGGTCGCCAGTTTTAAGGAAAGATCAAATTTTTGTGTGTGGTTTTGGAATGAGTATGATTTTTGCTTTTTTCCAAGATTTTGGAAAGTGTTTTAGTGATAGTATTCTGTTTATGATTTCTGGTAGGTTTTTTAGTGCTCTGTTTGGTATGTTGTCATAGCCGGGTGCTTTTTTCGGGTTTAACTGCGCAATAATTTGCGCAATTTCTGCGGTGTTACGTTGGGGTTTGGAACCTTCGGCAACATGCACTAAAACAGAGTTT
>MU193978.1:0-10993 GCA_016904865.1 Pissodes strobi | reverse complement strand
CCCAATCTTATCATCGTCGTGACAGATGGAAATTAATCAAACAATAATTTTCTTTCAGGAACATATGACACTAAAGTACAATTGGTGGGAAATCCAAACATGCTAGATCCGGTTGGTGAAGCAGTTTTTGCAGAAATTCCGAAGGTAATTCTTTTTATTAGTGCGAATGGTTCCTATAGTTGTAAGGCCTCGACGCAGCAGCTTCCTAAAAATTCAAACCGAACCGAACCGAAAGTCGGTTTACACATTCGCGGCACAACATCCTTGGCACTATTACTTTGTGCGAATGGTCCATCCGGCTGGGTTCCAACGTAATAGGTACATTTCATGTTTGTATCACACAGGGCCTAAATTTTAATTTCGTGTTTGCTTGGCTATATGGGCATGGATTTCCGAAATGGGCATCTACTTCTAAATGCTTCTAATTTCTCGTCTACATTCACACTTTCTAAAAACTGTAAATTGACTTTTGCAAACTTTTTCAAACAATTCTGATTGGATCCATTTTATCTTGTTGATGAGTTGTTTCCCTTGTCTTAATGTCATCGAACACATGAAAATGCAGCAGCATGCGAAAATGTTACATTCGCATAATTAGGCGATATATTTCTGCAGTGGTGTCATTTGTCTTGAATAGGTTTTCTGCTTTCAAGTGATTATTTTTGTGTACCAAGATCAGTACACCTAAAAGTTTCTTTATTTCCAATTGATTTGAGGACTTGGTGTACGTTGCGCGCTCATATTGGTCGGCTACTGACTCCAAGTGTTCATTTGTGTGAGTCAGTATCATATTTATAATATCATTCATGAAGAATTACTTCCAAATTTCTGTAGGTTCTTTGATATCACGTACAAGTTACTTCACCATGGGCAACATCATTGGCAGTATGTTTTTATTTTTAGTTTTTGTCAATGAAGACGCGTGTTTTCTCCAAATAATGAGGTAAGTAATATTTTCCAACAAAATATGGTCCATCATTTGCCTTTGCGTCATCAATAGATTCAAAGTCCGAGTCAGCCGCTTCAGTTAATTTCTGAAACCTGCTATCCACCGAGAGCTACAGCCAATATAACATATTTATCAACTCCGCAGCAATTTGTCTTGTCCTGAATGTTCTTTACCTCATATTTTTCGTCTATAAAATTAGTTTAACCCATTTTTCAGGTCTCAATTATATTTAAATGTTAACCAAGGAACGCGCTATGTCAAGAGGCAATATTCTTGCAAAACCACTCAAGAAATTTCAAAGTAATAAACTCATAAAAGAAGCTTTGCAACGTTTCCAATGGCGTTTAGTTTGCTAAGATTATTTTAAAGACAAGCATCAACATCTGTTGAGGAAACACCCCAACATGTGTATTAGCTTTCGTTTTTCACTGTATATTTGGTAAATAACACCCTGTATACTCGTAGTATGGAGGAACCATAATTTAACTCCGAGTATATTTATTTCACCCCAAATAAACCGCAATTTGTGCATTCAAAGTATTTTATTTCAGTTAGTCCTTAGTCCGAGCCTGAATTGTTGGTATAATAGATTCCGTTATATGCAACAGCAAGTAGTCACTCCGTCAACGAAATCGTTATTAATCGTTCTCAATTTTATATATCTTTGTATCCGTCAGTGTTGTGTAAACAACAATTTGTCAAAAACCATCAGCTCCGCGCAATTTCTCGCTTTATTTCTCTCTACCGCGCAGGTAGGAAAAATTAGATTTTAGTGCCTTACAACCACTCAAGCATGATGCATCGGTCCAGTCACCGCTCTGCATGAATTTGGCGTTAATTATATCTGCTCAGATATTTGGAGAATATCTGTGCAAACAACTGTTCTCTTTGTCCAAGCTTGGATAAAGAACTATTTTGGGCGTTTTAACGCATTTTCTAGAGACACGTAGCGTCTCTACTCTTGAAGATAGAAGAAGGTAAAATGGCGGATAGAAATTTGTAAGTAGACAAATCTATTCCTCCACTCAAGAATCGAATAATCAAATGTTCGAGGTTTTATATCCCTGGTAAAGTTAATTGAGAGAAGAAGACGGAAAGTACAAGGTATTTTGTGTGAACGGAAAGGCAGTTAGTTGAAAAAGAACGTCAATTAAATTTAGTAAAAAAAGAAGTTATCTAGTTCATTTTAGATTTAAATAATCAGAAGTTTTATTAGATATTTAATAATAGTTAACCTCTTTAGTTTTATGTGTGAAAGCATGAATGCTTGAAAGTAGTTAGAAATTCTTGTATATATTTATTATATTTGATGCAAATAAATTTTTGCATTATTAAAGTACGTAATACCTAAAATTCGCAACCCTATGAATAAAATCCCCACCACCCTATTTTAATACAGTCCACTAATTAAAGTGGTTAATTATAAAGTTGATTACCACCCTTTTGTGGTCATAAATGATTCAAAAATAATTGTTTATCCCGACCAATATCCATGAACCGTTTTCGAGAGCCACAATATGATTCATACCGTTAAACAAAAATTATCACCCATTTAATTAAAGTCGTTTGTTTCTGTTTAATAATGGTAATTATCACCCTAGAGGGTTTAGTAAATATTTTGATTGATTGAGATTATAGTGATGAATATAGTGAATGGCATACAAAATATGAAAAAAAAATAACTAATTTGCTGAAAGTTACAATTTTAAACTTTCAACAAATAATCTTCAATCGTTAATATAATTTAGTTCGATAATTAAAAAAAAAACTTTAATGGATTATGCTGTTGGAAAAGTTGTGTTTTTTTATTTTCATGGAAACAATGGTCTGCAGAAGATATGAAAAGGGCAGTTATTTTAATATTCCGAAGTCGACCCTCAAAGACAAAAGTAATAGTGGCAAACAAGAATTTAATCAATTAGTTGGCACTAAACTTGGTCGAAAACCCGCATTGGACACGGATTTAGAAGTAGCGTGAGCTGGATTATGCTTAGAGATGGACTCTTGCTTTTATGGCTTAAGAACAAGCGATTTGAAAGAAATGGCCTTCCAGTTAGCAGAGCAAAACGGTCTTCCCCACCCATTTGCTAGAACGGGTCAGGCAGCTGAATGGAATTGGCTTCGTGCCTTTATGTAGGGAAATCGTCAGTTGAGTCACCGTAAACTTCAAGCAACATCAGGGGCAAGAATAAACGGATTCACCAAAGGAAAAGGTCATGCATTTATTGATATTTTTAAAGGGAAAATCTCAAATTGGGTTGTTCTCCTCTGGCGCGAGAGGCTCATTGGTCGCTGTCATCACCTATATGATTACAGCAAGACCTTATATGCTAGTCTTTCCTAAGGTAAATATGAAGGCTCAACTAGTCGATGGCGCACCAAATGGCAGATTGTAGCCTGCCTCAAGTCTGGATGGATTCAGATGGACAGCCTTCTGAAATGATTTCAGCAACAATTTATAGCAAATGTCAGACCTACAAAATATGACCTCGTTGTTTTGGTTCTAGACGAACATTTTTCGCACAACAAGAATCTTCAACTTTTGGAAACTTCTCGCAATAATGGTGTGCATATAGTATAACTACCGCCACACACAAAATGCAGCCTCTCGATCGCACTTTTATGTTTTTCTTAAAGGCATATTATGCTCAAGCAACAAAAACTTGGCTAAAGCAGGGTGAGGCCTACAATAGAGCAGCAACTCATGCAACAGGTGCAAATAATCTAAGGAAAAGTGGCTTTTTTCCTTATAACCGTCATATTTTTGAGCCACAAGAGTTTGTAACCTACATGGAAAATGAACATATGTAACGAGTAAATTCACACACTCCTAATGACCCAAAACCTGGATGCATCACCACCAGTAGTGAACCTGGCAGTTTCCGGTTAACGCCCGGCGCCCCATGATATCAGCCCACTGCCGCCTATCAAAAAACAACGTCAGATGCGTACAAGATGCAGAAAGTGTATGAATGTTACCTTTAATAACAAATTCTCCTTATAAAGACAATTTGTCGAAAGAATTGGTAAGAATCAATAATTCTAAGAGCACCACAACAGTTCAAATTATATCTGTCCTTAAAAAAGTGACAAATAAGTGCTTCATAAACCAGCCTCTCTCTGCAGTTTCCTTAAGAACCGATCTCTGCACGTTGCAGTTGATGGACACATCTCAGACACATTCACCATTAACGCGGGCGTGCCTCAGGGCGCAATACTTTCACCAGCTCTGTTCCTCATCTATATTAATGACCTACTGACCGAAACGAATAATCCTGTTTACAATTTTGCAGATCACAGTACCCTTGTCTCCCAATTTAGATCAGAAAAACCTTTACCAGCGACTGAAACTTATCACCGCAGACAGGAGCAGATTACAGCAATTAATCAAGACCTGGAGAAAGTTCAAACTTAAGGCGATAGAAATTTGGTCCAGTTCAATGCAGCAAAGGCCGAAGCAGCCACGATTACCAAGAGGGCCAATACGGCAGGCCCTGACATCATTATGGCAGGATCGGCCATTCCTTCATCCTCGTCAATCGGACTACTGGGTGTCTCGGTCAACAGCAATATGTCCTGGCATGACCCCGTTGCTAACATCGCAAAATCAGCCTCCCAGAAGCTTGGTGCGCTATTTCGCATCAACCGCAGCAGTTGTTCTTGCTCTACAAAGTTCATATAAGAGCGTGCTTAGAATATTGCTCACACATCTGGGGGTGCCGCTCCAAAGAAGCAAAAATGAAGAGAAAAAATCTTGAACCTTATGACAGAAAGACGAAAATGTAGGTCATACCATACAGAATAAAAACGCATGAATAGAACCATTAGGAAAAATGTAGAGAGGCAAAAGAAGAAAGAATATCGACCAAATGCCTTGAGATAGAACAACTCAAACAAAAATATAACATGCAAAAAAATAATGGAAGTGACAGGTCGACATGGAAAATCTCAAGCTATAATCTTAAGGGACAACAATAATGAAATAATTCTAGGCGCAGAAGCAAACGAGATGGCAGCAATATGTGAACACATTTCGACGATGACAGACCTCACTTACCACCACCGATTGAAATAGGTTCATAAACAACCAGAGACGAAGTTGTTCATGCAATGCACACAAAAAGAGAGTTCATGCAATGCACAGAAAAAGAGAAAAGTTATCGGCCCTGATAAAATGTAGGCGGGACTATCGAATTATAAGTCTTATGTCACACGTACTAAAAATTATCCTTTGAATCATCCACATGCGAATCTACAGAAAATGCGAATACCAAGTGGAAAACTGTCTGCTGAGATTTCCAAATGGATTGGGCACATTTTAATGTTCTGATACAAAGGTATAGAGATGTGAACGTAAATGTGTATAAATGTTTCATCGATTATAGAAAAGCGTTCGATTGCGTTAAACGCCAAAAGATGATCAAAATTTTAAGAGCAACCAAAGTCGACGAACAGGATTTGCGCATAATTAGTGATAAGCGAGACTGGTAGTGGTCTTGCAGTCTTGGTCTCGCAAAAAAGCAAGACCAAGACCAAGACTGAGTATGCAAGAACAAGACCAATGCCAATACCATGCCCTGCAAGACCAAGACTTTTGCAAGTAGCAAGAGTCTCGCAAGACCCTTGCAGTTGCATGATAATATCATGGGATTGTTTGTAATAATATTTTATTCCTCTGTTACTTACTACTTATAACTCTGTTTGCATATTTAATTAAATTTAATAGGTAAGGTGAGCTGTAATTATAAATCAGTTGCCGTTTTCTTTAATAAAAATAAAATACGCTGAACATGCTTTATCGGAATAGGCGGAAGCCGCAAATCTCTCGCTTTTTGCTTTAGGTGATGCGGATCAAAGTAAAGAATCGCAAGTGTGCAGCCATTTATCTTTTATTTTACGTACGTATCAATAATTTATTCCATTTCAATTAGTGAATAGATAATTACTGGTGTGGTCGATTGTTAGATTTTTATGTTTTCAAAAATTTAGGATTTTTACTAAAAGCGGAACGTACGGAAATCATATTCGAAACAATCTGATATTATTTTATTGTTTTGTCTTGTTTATTATTTTTTAAATTTTGCGCCTTATTGAAAAGCAAGAATAGCAAGACTCTTGATGCCACGCCAAGACCGAGACCAAGATAGCACATTAGTTTGCAAGACCAAGACTCTATGTGCAAGAACAAGACCAAGACCATGCAAGCCTTGGTCTTGGTCTTGCTTTGCTCATCACTACGCATAATCTCTGAACTTTATTGGCATCAAACGGCTGCAACACGTTTTTCTTATTGAAGTTAGCAAGTAAAGAATTTATTTAAAAAAACAAACCTAGCACCGGAGAGTCGTGTTACAAAGCCCGGCTCCGGTAGTGGAGTCGTAGAGCGCCACCAGTTTTTCTCAACTAAACTGAAAAAGCTCCGCTGGTTTTGTACGGGGTTACTAGGCACGCTTATCAAACAAAGGAATTCAAACTTTAACTTAATAAAGAAAACGCAATCTATAATTTAAGGAACAATCTATTTGCTACTAAGTATTTTTTACACAGCAACAGTAGGAATTTTGCCGTTTAAAGGCGACAAAGATTTTTATTTATAAGAATATTTTAGATGAATAAATAAATAAATATGTATTAAGTATTATAGACTATTGTTGAAATTGTTGTATCTAACAGGCGAACGAATGTCAAATACTATTAAGTAAGTAATAATAATGGTACAATATGGAGATTGTACGGAGACCAATTCTGTTGTTAACTCGGTACTGTATGCCTTACAACTACAAGCTCTAAATACTACAATCCGAAGTGATCACTTTGATTTTACCTATGCTAATATTACATATATGTATGCGTGCGCTAGTAGCTGCACCAATTATAAAAGTAGCAACAATAGTACGCAGTTATAACTGGCCACAATAATTGTCCCGATAAATGAATAAAAAGAACAAAATTATTGGAAACTATCTTGAAGCTCGGCTATCAATGCTTGTTTTATATTAAAAAATGAAAATTAAGAGCGATTATATCAATCGGTCAGAAAAATAAATTAATAATGAAAATTGGCTCTTTTAAGGCACAATCTATAGTGCAAAATTCATTATAATTAATCACAAAAAAAAGATAATAATAAAGATAAATGCTTCTGTACGATACCCCTTAGATCCGCTTCGTCGCACATAGTAGTGGAGTAAGAAGTACCTCTGGTGAAGGCACCTGTAGGTACTGCTAGGGCACTGGCCCCGAGGGTAGAACTAACAGAGGACTCGGTGATAAAAATAACTGTGTTGTAGCCCGGAGATAGGTTTGGCCCGGAGATAGGATTGGCCCGGAGATAGGACTGGCCCGGAGATAGGACCCTCGCTCGTGTGTGAGGGTTTCTGGAGATTCGACTGTCTCGGTTTTGGGTAAGATAAACTCGAAAGCCTCTAGTGCAGTAGTTAAATCCCGATAAATCGATCGTGTCAAAACACAAATAGAAACCAACCCAATATCCCCAAAGAAGGGTAGTATAAAATTACAATACTTGATGTCGAGTCACTATCACTGCACTAAAGCAAAAAGCTTCTCTTCTCACCGAAGGGTATTTCAAGATGAACTCTCTCTTCGATTCAGTCAATTTGCCTTTCCACTATCACGAGATTAGAAAAAAAGAACGTCGAATCAAGAAGTGATGAGCTGAAAAATGCCAAGTGATTCGATACGAGGAACAATTCTAAGATCATAAACGACTTAATTCTCGTTTATTATGGTAGTAAAACGGCGGCGGGAGCCACAATTAATGAGCTGAAATTAAATGGTTCAAGAAATACTAGAGAATATTCCCTAACAAAACGATAAACTTTTAAAAATTTAAATCGACAGCAGCAAATATGGGAAATAGCCCATCCCTACTACCCAATGCTGCCAACAGAACCAACCGAATATTGCTAGGATTACAGCAGGCCGCGTAGAAAGATAAATATAAATATCTGATGAATGAAGCTTAACCCGTAACTGGTGAGGTGGGGTCGGTAGGACCCCATCGTGTTTCAAATTTGTCATAGTTCCTACTGTTCTCGCCCGAGCGGGTTACCCGTTTATGTACCTTTGGTTTAGTATGTCGTATGCCAGGCAGCGAGATAGTCGTGTTTATACCGGTAAGAATAATTTTTTAGTTCCTTGAAATTTATGCCGCGGGGTCTGTGTGACCCCACGTCACTAACTACGAAACATTTTTAAAATGTTGTATGTGGTGAACAATAGGTCAGAATCAGAATGAATATTTTTATATTCTGACAAAATGGCTTTCTCTCATATAAATAGTATGAGGGCTGACGACACACGCTTTGGGGGAATGGGCACAAAGTATCTTGGACCAAGAAGAGAGCGACTTTAGTGGTAGAGACAAAATCAAAATATAGCTAGTGTTTTGAATAAGGACATTGTTCGAGGGTGTGAACAACAATTGTACAAAAGAGTGAGATGTTCCAAGTGTCCTTGTACGAAAGACAAAAAAAAACAAAAATCGTTTGCATCACTTGCAAAGAGCCAATATGCATCACTTGTTCGCGTAGCATTTGTGAAGATTGCCTATAATAATCAGTTGTGATTTTTATGTAATATTATATTTTTGAATATGTTCTAATTTTCATAAGTTAGATATGTACCTCTAGTATAAGGTTACTTTGGTTAAACTAATATTCTATAAGGTTTTAATATATATTTTAGCACAAAAGTTACACATGTTTCTTCAATATCAAATATGTACATGTTAAATATTTTATAGGTTATATGGTTCAATGTGCACGTTTTTTTTTGAATATTTGTTTTAGTTATAATGAATTGTTACTAGTTTAGTATTTCTGAGTTTTACTGTATATCAAAATTTGGAAATCAAAAAATGGGGTCATCCTGACCCCACATCACCACTGACGTCCTATAATCATGACCTCACCAGTTGAGGGTTAAAGCAGGTTTTATTAACACAATTCTGATCTAATGAAGCTTAAAGCAGGTTTTATTAACACAATTCTTAAAAATATAGAACGGTTTGCTGGCCGTTCTACGGTAATATACTAAAAATTAAGCAAAGTTATACTAATAACATAATATCCTATTGTAGAGATTTAATCAAACCTAAGCGATCTGTGGTTCGCTTATCAACTAAAATAAATAATATAGTTACAAAGTGTCTGAGGCTACATAAGAGAAAGGGATGAGCAAAACAGCTACTCAGGCCACAACAGTGTTATAAAAGCTAATACAAATATATAATTAACCTATATTTAGAATAAGATTAATTTACATTAATAAATGCGGCAACTTTAAGCTTATTGACAGCAAATCGAATCAATAAATTCAGAATTAATTAACCGAAGAGTATTGACCTCTTTTCAATAATTCTTACCGCGAAATGCAGCATTTTTTTTGCTAAATGCAGCGTATAAAATGAAATTTAAAAATATTTTACACTGGTCAAATCGGACTGTTACACGGCCGTGGTCAAGATAAAACAAACAACATGAGAAGATATACTGATCAAAAACGGAATTCGACATGGTTGAGTTGTATCCCCACTATTGTTTAATCCATACTCGGAATCTATTAGATAGAGTTCAAGGAGAAATTAAGATCAACGAAACTATAATACACAATATCAGGTAGACTAACGATACCATTATAATAGCAAATGATGAATAAAAGATACAACACATACTGGATACTGTAGTTTGCTCTATCAAAATTTTTTGATTTATATGCTAATGTCTTCAAAACCGAATTACTGATTTTTTCAAAAAGACTAGATAAAGGGCAAACACAACAAATCACACTAATAAAATATCTAGGAGCTAACACCAACAGTCAATGTGACTCGAAAAAGCAAATCTCAAAAATTAAACAGACGAAATGAGAATATACAGGGTGTCCGGTAAGTTCGGGGCAAACTCTCGGGAGCTTATAGGGGATGTCAAAATAAGTCTAGTGTTTCATATAACTTTTTTCCCTACAGCGCCTCCTAACGGAGATACAGGGTCGCAGAGGTATACTCGACAATTCACATTTTTGGATTTAACTTTTAAACCACTCTGTATAATTCAATAAAATTTTGATATTTTCTTAAGAGGATTATTATCCTTAAATCGACATTACAATGTGCTCTTTAACGTTTTAAGGAAGTCAGAAACAGGCTGGCTCTCACACAAAATGGGCGAAATTTTTGACAGGTGTCATTCAATTGCTACGAAAATATGATTTTCAGATACTCCCAAGATTTTACTAAAAAAATGGTACTCTTCATTTGTTTCGATTAAATCAATCGTTTTCGAGAAAATTTAACTTTTATTAGTTTCTAATTTCAGTATTCTTTAATAATAATTATTACGGTGGAATTAGACAAACTCCAGGTTAGTAAGCTGGTTGTTTCACTGGCACAACAAGGTTGACAAGTTTTGTCAAAAACGCTTATTAGTCGTACAAAAAAGCATTTAATTATGGCAGAATACACTGACATGCATTTAGGTTATGGAGAGGCTAAGTGTGATTCATTGGAGACAAGAAGAATTTATTCTGAAAGATTCCCAGCTCGAGTTTTACCCAATCGAAAAATATTTGAAAGAATTGTTAGTCGGATAAGAGAAACAGGTAAAATAAAAAATGCACAAATTATTAAATTGATTATTGAAATGAATATCATTTAGTTAGGGAGCCTTTTACCCCGACGTGGTAGAGAGGGTGCCCAAAGAAACGCAAGAATTCCCGAAGTGGAGGAACGTATTTTGGAACAAATTGAGGAGAATCCGTCTAACAGTATTCGCAAGTTAGCCACACAAACTGGCGTAACAAAATGGGTGGTTCATGAAATCCTAAAAGAACAACTGCTTCATCCGTATAACGTTCAAAAGGTACATACTATGTTGCCAGAAGATTACCCAGCAAGACTCCACTATGCCAACTGGTTTTTGCAGCGACATAGCGAAAATAACAACTTTTCGGGCATAATTTTGTTTACGGACGAAGTAGGTTTTACCCGAGATGGAATAATCAATTCTCATAATTTACATATCT
>JAEQML010065305.1:0-21131 GCA_016904865.1 Pissodes strobi | reverse complement strand
CCATACATTAACTTGGATTTGACCAAGGAGTTAAACACAGCTACCCAGCTTGATTGGTTCTTAAAGTGAGATGTGGCTCGAGTAAGAAATCCAAGGGCCTTTATGGCTGAACCAGTAATCTAAAATATATGGTCATTGAATGTCAATCTCTTATCAATCTCCTCTCCCAAATCCCTAACCGAGAGACAGTCAGTCAGCTGAGAACCGTTCAATGAATATGGATACATAACTTCATTTTTCAAGACAGAAATAGTCATCTTTTTACACTTGCCTATGTTCAATGGCAGCTTGTTCCTTTCACACCAATCGAAAACTCGATTTATATCCTCCTGCAGTATATGGCAGTCCTCAACACCATTTATAACCCTGAACAGCTTTAAATCATCTGCAAACATTAGGCCTCCACTCTGCACCCGAAGTAAAATATCATTGATAAATATACTGAACAGTAATGCTGCAAGGTTACTGCCCTGAGGCGCACCACTTGATGCAAAGTATTCAGTAGACCTAAAACCATTATATTCGACATATTGAAGCCTGTTTGACAAATAGGAAACAAAGAATCTTACAAGATTCGGGTGAAAACCAATCGACATCATCTTTTTAGCCAACAGTCCAAGGTCTAGCCTATCAAAGGCTTTTGCGAAGTCGGTGTACACTACATCCAACTGGCACCCCTTATTGATTGCCTTATGAGCTGTCTGCAGAAAACATGAAAGATTCGTAATTGTAGATCTTTTGGGAAAAATCCATGTTGCTTCTCTGATATTAAGTGCTTCGTTTTGTGACATAATTTCTCATGCAGACAGACCTCAAACACCTTGGAAAAATTTGAGAGGATAGAAACTGGGCGATAGTTCTCTATGTCACTAACCTCTCCACTTTTGAAAACTGGACATATTCTAGCCTTTTTCCATCTCTCAGGAAATACTTGTGTTTTTAGAGACAGGTTGTACAGGGACTGAAGTGGTACAGCCAAAACAGATGCACAGTCTCGCAAAATGAAAGAGGGCAGCAGGTCCCTGTCTTTTAGTTTTTTCAAAGCAATTGTAACATTCGCCCCGCTAAAACCCTGAATCAAGATGTTACTTGAACCTCCACTGTCATGATAGGTTGTCTGAAATGAACTAGAATCAACATATACACTTTCAAAAAAAAATCAGCAAAAGCATTCACAACATTTTCAGGCCCCTCAATGCCAGAACCCCTATAACACACAGACCCAGGAATACGAGATTTATTTCGCTTTCGACGAATGAATTTCCAGAAATATTTTGGATCACTTTTAATTGAAGCTTCAGTCTCAGCCATATAATCATGATAGGCAAGATTAACCTTCTGTTTTACATCCCTACGTATTCTCCCAAAATCCTCATACACTGCCGGGCTTTTATTTCTTAGCCATTTCCTATGTAGTTCAGCCTTTTGCCTTAACAATTTCTTGATCTCGTTAGTATACCAGAAGGGATAGGAGTATTTACTTTTATGGCCTTGATAGTGAGGTACAGCCTGATCAACGCAGCCATAAATTTTCCCATAGAATGCCTCTAAGGCGTCATTTACATCTGCATATGAGGAGACAAAACTCCAATCAACCCCAGATATAAGCTCATAAAGCAAAGGAAAGTTGGCTCTTCGAAAATTATATCCAACACCATCACGATTAGGAGCAAAGGATGAATCATTCCCACCACTTGCCGTTTGCAAATATAAGGCAATGGCAGGGTGACCATCCTCAGGAACAGGTGGTTGCTCTTCCCTACTAACACTACACTGAAAGTTAGAGAGGATTAAGTCAAGGATGTTGTTATTAGAGTTAAGTATATTGTTAAATTGCGTAAGGTTCAAGAATGCCATAAACTCCCTTAGAGCAATAAATTTTGGGCTCACATCAAAATTAATATTTTCTTGGACAAATCGAATATTAAAATCACCAACGAACAGTACATTTTGATTTACTAACAACTGGAAGGAAGCAATATACTCAAACAAAATGTGATAATGGTCTAGAGGTGAGTTAGGCCTAATATATATAACAAAAATATAGATAATTAAATTGCTTACATTAACTCTGCAACCTACAATGTCTATAGCTGGTAATAAATCCTCTAGGTCCTTAAGGTTAACTCTGACTGATGGTAAGTCGTGCCGAACACCCAGCAAAACACCACCACCTCGCTTTGCCCCGGCTGCCAAAACATTTCTATCCCTGCGGTACACCATATAGCTGTCATCGAACAGTTCCCGATCCTGAACACCATCCTGGATCCACGTCTCAGATAAACACACCAGTTGATAATCACCACTCTACACTACTTTATAGAAGTCACGAGTTTTAGTGTTAAGACCATGAACATTCTGGTAGACAGCAGAAATCACCCTGTTAGACACAGCTCCTAGTTTTTTTTGTCCTCGATCATTGCTGACTGTGACAATTTTTGGGACGCCTGGAACATAATATATTCTTAAATTAGATTCACCTTCCTCAGATCTCCTTAGAAGGCCAGACCGTAAATTACGATATTCTTGTTGTTGCTTTAAAGTCTTGTCATCACTTACAGATAGATGCTTAAGGGTGGGGCTGTGTTTTAGTTTTCTAGCATTACGAATTACCTCCTGTGTCAGATCCTTTGAACTACAAACAACCTTGACAGGCCTATTTTAGTTATCGACTTTTCTGCCTAGTCGATAAACTTTAAGATCGTCACCAGCAAAATCAGCAGGCGGCACACATTCCTCGATAACTGCTGTAGCAACTTCTTTTATGTCTAGCACTGTTTCTGGGCAGTTGAATAGCATAAAGTTCCTCCTTCTATTTTCACGCTCCAAATGCTCATTAAATATTTCTTCCATATCAGCATTATTGCTATTTCCTTGGCTGGCTCCAGCGATGTTGTCATGGCTTGATATATTTTTCTGCTGCTCCTCTTCCAATGATGCAACCCTCTTTGTCAGCAATTCGTTGTTTACCTTCAAAAGCTCGTTCTTTTCTTCAATTTCTCTGATGAACCTTTTAAGATATAAAATCTCAACTTCCATGGCCCTGTTGATGCTAGTATCTGGCCCAATTTGAGCTTTCTGTGGCATGGAATCATTATTTCCAGCACCCAGTTTCTTTAAATTGGTTTCTTTACACCCTGGGCACCATAGTAAAGTGGCACGGGTTTGAAGCAGAACTGCTCGCACCTCTGTTGCCGTCTTTACCCCACTACAATTTTTACAGGTTGGCCTAGAGCAAAAATCACAATAACACCCAAAGAGTTGATTTTTATCCTCCTTTGCCACACAACAAGCTCCACAAACATAGCGAATGAGTTTATCTCCAGACATCATGCACTAGTAAATAAAGTCAGCTCAAGTTAAGGCCAGTGAGTTAATTATCAATATACACTGATTATTAATTTATATTTTATTTGTAATATTTCTGATGTAATTCCTGTTTCAAATATCAACAATCACTCTGATAACTCCTGTTATTAGGACCGCCATGCTTAGTGATGATTTATATACATTACTAGATAAAAGTAGAAATGGTGGTTTTGCTGCTTTTCAACTATAATAATATGCTCGACTACTTGACGCTTGGTTAGTAGAAAGTAGAAACATATTATCTTCTATAGGTTTCTTACCAAGACACTAATGAAACGCTACAGACAAAGGACTATAAATTGATCCAAAAGTGTGGAGATGCCTTGGAGCTGCTGTTGAATGCCAGGTTTGATACTGGCGCCTGCTGTATAGACCCGAAACCATTTTTAGGCCTTTCTAGAGCCCAAGTAAAAGTGGTAATCAGAGAGCTGACTGATTTGGCCTTCTCAAGAAAGTGGAGAAACTTTCAAGAGGCCAATACATTTATTGTTAAACCTGAAAAAAAAGGAGAAAATGCTCCTGACTAAGGACAGGCCCCCTGAGACCCTAGGAGAGGGTCGTTATAGGTAGAGACCACCGAAAACCGGTTTTTCTTTCGGCAGAAACCGAAAACGAAATTCGGAATAAAGTTCCTTTTCGGCCGAAAACCGAAACCGAAATTCGGTGTAAAATCGAAAAACGAAAAGAAATTTCAAATTTCTGTTGTCAGAATTTATAGAAACCAATAAGATTACAAATACAATATCAGGAGAGGAACCACGTGCTTCTTCACTTCTCGAAATAGAAATGAAATATCAAATCTCATTCGGCCTTCTGGCAAATACCTCGTCATGAGTCATATATGGTTTATTCGATTCGTATTCGTTTTATTATTATCATTGTGTTCCTCGAAGTTCGACTATCATCCTCACCATGCTACCACGGTCCAGCCAGGCGTAGCAGTCACAGTCAAAAGCGAATAAAGATACCTTGCCAAACACATTCCGACGCCTGACGAGTCCCGAGCTTGCGCCCGCTTCACAAACAAATTTCCGATAAACAGATGTCTTTACGGTCCAGTAAAGTGCTTTCAGCAGGCCTCGTGGTGCAGTGGTCAAATTCTGTGCTTGCGTTTGTAATGGCCCGGGTTCGATTCCCGTCGGTACCAAGACATGTTTTTTATATTTTTTTAAGGTTATGTTTGTTTCTTTTTTTAATTTGGGTTAGTTTTGTTTGGTTGCACCCCGGAACCCCCGAAAAAAAATAGAAATGTAAATATTAAACAAGGCATGTCCAGGAGTCGTCAGGCGTGGGAATGTGTTTCGCAAGCTATCTGTAACCACTAGCATCAAAATCATCCTGGTCACATACCACCTAAAGGTTGTTTGTTTGTTTCCTAGGACCCCCCTTTTCGGGGAGCGGTGGCTTTGCTGCAAGGCAATCCGCCACAACACCTCTCTTTCGGCGCTTAGGCAGAGGCAGAGCTGCCCTTCTGCTTGCGTTACACGTTATTCCAGTTTGAAGGGCCTATTTGGTGGGAACCTCCAGTAAGACGGGTCTGTGCCTCTGATGATTCCCGACTTTTGTACAAAATTATAAGCTATGGCATGGACAGATAAAAATTGTCCCACGGAAGCATCCAGCTCTCCCCGGCCTGGGTACCGGCATGAGAGGGTACTTTCACTGGCTAAAACTCTGAACATCACAGACAATGCTGGATGTCCGATTCTTCCTCGGAGAGACGACACGGTCCCTGCAAAATTGCCACGTGTTACCCAAAATGCCGACATGAAAACCGCAACCCGACACATGCTAACTCAACCGAGAACGAAGCGGAAGTGACCATCTAAATGTGTTATGTGATCCTGGTCAGCCAGCACGTGACACGAGCAACGAGACCAAAAATATTTTTCCGGCGGCCGAAAATTTTCTTATCTTTCGGTGGAAAACGAAATTCGGCAGAAAAGTATATTTTGGCTGAAAATGGCCGAAAACCGAAACCGAAATTCAGTCGGTCTCTAATTATAGGAACCTGCCGTCTAAGGATACACAAGGAGAACGTTACGAGGAGAGAATATAGAGAGGAAGCTGAAACCGCTCTCTATTCCCGGGGCAGGTGCGCAGCCTTTGCAAAAGCGAGGCACGTCACCGGCAGTTGGGCCATGCAAGAAGACGAGACGATATTTCTACCATGAAGAGAGATCCTGACCTTCTTCAGGAGGTTAGGAAGACTATAGTAGACTGGAAGTGTGGGGAATGGTTGAGAGGAAATCTGTGGTTTGTTGCAATGCCCTCCCCTCAACTACTAGTACGACTTCCAATAATAAATCGTGTTTTTTTTCTGGAAAGGAAAGGCCTACTATTCCGATAACTGGAAAATAAGGGTATCACCATAGTTTGTCTAAGTCACCACCGCTCTGTAGATGATATTATTGTCATTAGTAGTGACACCAACCAACTAAGAGCGATGCTGGAAGAACTGCAAGAATCAAGAGACATCAAAGCAAATCGGACTTGATGAAGATGAATTTAAAGAGAACCAAAACAATGACCAGTGAAGAAAGAGTTATGATGGTGGAACCTTTCGATGAATACTTGGGCAACGCTGCTAGACTGAGAAAAAAAAAGCAAACATCAGGCATATTATCTCGAAGAACAAGGCTGACCTGGGCAGCATTTTGTAGGGTAGGCTATACATTCTAAAATTCCACTGCGTTCGAATTAACCTAAAATGGAAATTTTATCCCATCGGCCGTAAGATCGAATTATAACTCTAATAAACCATAGTGAAGAAAGGCTCAACACCACTCAGAAAGTCATGTTAAGGGATCGTATTATAAATGATGATATTTGAAGAACGATGAGGATACCTAAGGGATGTTATGGAAAGAACGGCCGAACTAACGCGGCAATGGGCAGGCCACGTTGCAGACCCATTTAGGTGGAAACACAAAATAATTCAGTGGCGCACAACAACTACAAAAATAAATACAGAGAAATCCCAAAACGACGAGATGATATCCAAAAAATTGGAAAAAATATTGAAATTTTCTGATTGCTTTCCTTTTGCAATGTTAATATAAGATACACCAAATTTAGGTACGGAGTTTTTTTAACCTCATGTGCGTGCCCCTCAGGGGAAACTGATAATAGGTTTGTTTTTAAATTAATGTAAAATCGAATTTTAAAAATCCGGGCACATCAACTTTTCCTCAGAAATAAAAAGGTAAGCATCATTAAACTAATATAGTAAAGATAGCGCAAATTCATGTGGTCCAAATTTGACTTAAAAATATATGGCAAAATAACTTTCAAATACTTTCGATTTTAGCTTAACACACATAGTAATATCACACGAAACAGTTTTACCTGCATATTTATGTTCTTTTCTTTAAAAAATAGGTTTCATATTTTAAGTATTTTTTTTTTAATTGCACTTATTGAGTACTTTGCCTAAAGTCCGGCAATGTCAAAAGACTTTTGTTGTATTAGAATATGTTTGTAGATAAATTAAAAATTTATCAAATACTCCAACTTGATTTACAATAAAAAAAACAAAACAATGTTTACGGAGAGAGGGAAGAATCGTGCTCCTTCCGGCCATATTTAAATCAGCCACTGTACAAAGTGTATACAAAAATCTATATCATTTTCAAAACATTTTTTGAACTAGCTCCAATTAAAGTGGAGCAGCTAATCGAGTAATTCCATCGTCGATCCCGGTGCACGCATAAGTTTCCCATGGAACAAAAAGAAAAAGTCGTATCTCGGCTCTTGGGCGCAATTTCAGAGTCGTG
Organism: Pissodes strobi; assembly: GCA_016904865.1. Taxonomy (NCBI): domain Eukaryota; kingdom Metazoa; phylum Arthropoda; class Insecta; order Coleoptera; family Curculionidae; genus Pissodes; species Pissodes strobi. The sequence goes on along the minus strand of JAEQML010065305.1, from coordinate 13,986 downwards.
CTGGGGATTTTCGAAGTTCCACTCTCGGAAAAATGGATGCGATCGCATTTCACGGTCGGGCGACTGCCGCCGACACTAATTGCCGTCCTGTTCCTACTCCGTCACCATTATTTCAAGTGGCGTATCATAGATTATTTTGCAATTATTTTCAGTAAGCGATAATATATAAATTTTCAATTTTGATTTAAAATCATATTTATAATCATTAATTAAATACGATGTTAAAGAGAAATAATGGAACAGTGGCCAAAATACTACGTTTTAATTTATTAATGGAAATTATATTTACCCGTAGAAAATCAGTCGGGCAAGGCCAGGCCGTGTAAAACCCTACGTTTTAATTTATTAATGGAAATTATATTTACCGGAAGAAAATCAGTCGGGCAAGGCCAGGCCGGGCCGAGCCGCGCCAAACTTTTAATCTAAACATGCCAACATGTCTTCTTCCGTTAGGACCCTCTAAATTTAAGATAAAAGAAGAACGAAAAAACAAATTTTAGAGCACAATTACTCTGTTATTAGGGAAGCAACATAAAAACAATGATTCTAGACAGGCCAGTTTTCTGTTTAAATTTATAATTATCAATAACAATTTCAAACATTATGTGTTTTTTGTCACATCCACTCGGATATATATGTTTCAAAATATATATGTGACTTACTTGAGTATATATGTAAATATTTGAATCTGGAAATCTAGCAACTGGTGACAAGTATAGTAAGAACAAGAACTATTTGTATTACTGATACTAGGAAGCCTGAGATAGACAGGAAACAAAAGAAACGTAATCGTTTCGAAATTCGAGGAAATTTTGAACCTGGCACTTTTGGAACCTGAAACCTCATCTCTGAGCTGAATCTCAGCGAGATATACACTCTTGAAATTTATTTTCTTCTATCACTAGAATCGATTTTAGAAACGAACGCACCGTACAAATTCTGTATGAACTATATTGTAGATTATAGATTGTTCGTATAGTCTTTTGACCATCTAAAGATCTTTTTGCACTTCGACTTAGGTAGATCTTTTGTGCGCGACCTTACTCTAATAGAAGCCAATGTCACCTAAGCTTTTTATAAAGCTTAATATCTTCTTGGAGCTATAGAGCCAAGTTTGTTTGGTGCTATGTCAACCTTTCCACGATGCTTATGTCTGCTGAGAGACCTCGCAACTTGCCAAGTGTAATGCGTTATGATCACAGTATCACTGTTGCCTTGTTAGTAAATTTTCCAGGATAATTTGGAGTGCAGTGTGTCTAGTAGGTATTTAACTTCCCTGGAGAATGCCAGTCCTTGACCGTTTAGAGTGGACGCTTTAAGGTTGAGCACATTTCTTCTAGTTAACAGTACTGGAAACGTCTTATTCGGACTATCATTTATTCGTTCTTTGCGGCTCCAGTTTGAGATGATATTGAAGGCTATTTGCATTGGGCTTGAGATAACGCTTTCATGCTTGCCGTTTACTGTGACTAGACTAGTAAGCCATCTACATAGATTTCAGCATTAAAACCAGAGTTTGTTAATTCTGACTGTGTCTTTCAGCATGGATTGTGCCAATTTGATTATAAAGGGTTCGACTCTTCGATGTGTCCATGTACTACCTATGTATTCAAATAATGTCTTATCGAACGCTCCTTCTATGTCTATGAATGCATAAAAAGCAATGTTTTTGATAGAAGCATTTCTTCGATGTCTTTCGTAAGAGCTGAGAGTACAGATTGTCGATTCTCCCAATTGACAGACATATTGATTTAGCTGAAGCTGCGAATCGTTTTTGATGTTTTAGTCAATCAGGGGTTCCTGGGGGGACGCCTTCGGTTCTTAGGCGTAAACGCCACCATAAACTCTCTCCATAACTTTAAAATGTATCCAAAATTAAAGAATGTCTCAAATAACGCACTATCACTTGAAGGAACTCATCAATGTTTTGTTGAAGCAAGGCAGGGAATATGCCATCTTTGCTTGGTGACTTATAGGCTTTAAAGCTATTTATCACCCATTCGATTTTATTGGGAGTGCAGATTCTACCCACCATGCTCTTTTGTCTTCTGTTTGAACAATCTATAATTAATTTCAGGATAGCCTGTTGAGAGATACCTCCCAATACAGTGGAGCCGTAAAGTGAATCTCTAAAGGGGCCTCTAGACTTTCCCACCTGTCGTTAGAAAATTTATTTTAGGTTTTTATAGGCTTACACCGTTGGAGTGTTATTGCAGAGAACTTTTTGTAACCGAACAGCTGGGATCATTTCGTTGATCCCCCTGCAGAATTGCTTGACGCTCATACTATTTTCTGATTTTTTGTAACATTAATGAGCTTTATAGTCTCAGTTCTGAGTTTACTGAGTTCCCTGTTCCCCCAGGGTACATCTTTGTACATGATTTCATAAGACCAAAGTATTAGGCTATGTAGGTTGTTTGAAATTGAGTCGAAGTCTCCTAAGCTTTTCATAGAGTAGTTCGCACCTAACTCTTTATATAGAGCCCCATAAGTCAGTTAGTTTTGAGCTCCTACTATGCTCGACGCAATTGGCCACGGCCTCAATGTCAAACCTTATGTGCGTGTGGTCCTACATCGAGAGCTCTGCGGACACATTCTTCTTCTTCTTCTTCTTCTTCTTCTTCTTCATGTATCATGTCCTCCCAGAACTTTGGTCACCAACACAGTTACTTGAATTTTGTTCACCGCCATCCTGAAGAGTGTGCTTGACTTTACGCCACATCAATCGTGTAAATTCTTCAGCCATGGTGTTTTGCGTCTACCTAGACCACGTTTGACAGCAATTTTACCCTGCATGATGTTCTGCAATAGTCGGTATTTCGCTTCCCTTATTACATGACCGAATTATTCTAATTTTCTCCGTTTGATGGTGTATAGGATTTCAGTGTTTTTATTTAGATGTTTAAGTTTCGGACTTTATCCATCCATGATACTTTGTGTTATAGGATTCTCCTATAACATCACATCTCAAACGCCTCCAGTCGCCTCATTTCATTGCTATTAATAGTCCAGGCCTCTACTCCGTAAAGCAAAATTTAAAACACATAACAACGCAACAAACGGATCCTCAAAGGCAGTCTAAGATCTCTACTGCAAAGAACTTTTTCATTTTGTTGAATGCTGCGCGAGCGTACTCTATTCTTGACCGAATTTCCGTGAGTCTCACACCTCTGACTGTTACAGTAGCCGTTGTATCATGCTGTTTGCTTATTAAGAACTTTGGTTTTCTTGATATTAAGATCGAGACTTGCTACTGCACATTTAGCAGTGACCCTATCGAGCAAGCACTGTAAATCCTATTCATTGGAGGCCAGAAGTATCGTGTCATCTGCATATCGCAAATTGTTTATGACTTCGCCATTTACTACAATGCCCTCCATTCTTTCAGAGATTGCCTCCCTGAATATTCTTTCAGAGTAGATTTTAAATAGTAATGGCGATAAAATACATCCTTACCTAACACCTCTCTTAATGTTGACTGATTCTGAGTTGGTGTTATCTACTCTTATTACTGCGGTTTGATTTCAGTATAAATTTGCGATTATGCGGACATCCTTTCCATCCAATCCAATATATTTTAAGACTTCTATAAGCACATCATGCTTGACTCGATCAAATGCCTTCCGAAAATCTATGAAGCAAGCATACAAGCCAACCGACATATCTCGACATCTCTGAGCAAGCACGTTCAGCCCGAATAAAGCATCCCTTGTACCGAACCCGTTGCGAAACCCGAACTGCGACTCACTAAGGTACTCTTCACATTTGTGGTATATGCGGCCATGAATTACCTTTAAAAAGATTTTGAGTAGGTGACTCATCAAGCTGATGGTCCTGTAATAACCGCATGTTTTTGCAGTTGTTTTCTTTCGTGGTGATAAAGACTGACTTTGCCCAATCGCTGGGAATGTGTCCACTGGCATATATGGCATTAAATAGTTTCGTTAAAACCTGCATATCTTTTCTGTCCTCTATGAGTTTGTAGATATCGCAAGGTATTTCATCTCGTCCTATTGCCTTACCAGTTTTTGCATGTTTTATAGCCCGTTCTACTTCATTGCATGTTATTAGGGGTACTTCTAGAATTGATATTACTGGCGGTTCATCTGCACGGACATCATTGAACAGACCGATGATGTACTTTACCCACTCAAATAGTTTTCCCTCCAGATCAGGTATTGCTTTCCCTTGGTCGTTGTGTAGTTGCCCAGCTTTAATCTTGTTATTAACTCCAGCAGCTCCCTTGATTCTCTCGTACATGTTAAACGTATCGTATTTTGCCTCCAGTTCCTCGATTTCCGCACACTGCTCGGTCAATCTTTGCTCCTTTGCTTGCCGGATTTTCTGCCTTACCGTTTTTTGTAGCTCTTTATACACATTTTTATTGTTTTTTGCGGTTCGTCGCCGTTCCATCAGATCAATTATCTCGTTCGTCATCCAAGATTTATTTCTTGTTTGTGGTTTAACCTTCAAATTTTCGTGGCTAATTTTACGTATAGATGTTTTACTCCAGTTTTTTCCACATCATTTCCAATCAATTCCTGGTTATTAAGACATTCATGCAATTCCTTACGCACCTCTTCCCTTATGGTCTTGTTCTTTAACTGTGCTCTGACGATTATGTTCATGAACATTTTCTTATTGACTTTTTTCAATCATATATGGATTACAGCAACCACAGGGTTATGATCAGATCCGATGTCTGCACCTGGGTACGTTTTGATCGATTTTATGCCATTCCTGAAACGATGTGTTATTAAAATTTAGTCGACCTGGTTTCTGATTATATTGTCTTCTGTTTCAGCATTTGATTTCCAGGTATACAGTCTTCTCAAGGGCAGTTTGAAGTATGTGTTTGTTATCCCAAAATCGTATTCCTGACAGAATTGAACTCATCTATCGACTCGGTCGTTCCTGTTGCCTAGGCCATAGTCTCCTACATTGTTGTGGCAGCGACCTTTGCCTACTTTGGCATAAAAATCGCCCATAACTATTGTGTGGTCTGAACTTTTACTGAGAGTAAGGGCATCATCGAGGTGTTTGTAAAACTTTTCCAGATCTTCTTCACTACTGGTGGGTGTTGGGGCGTATACTTGGATTATGTTGGTATTGAACGGCTTTGAGTTGAGTTGTAAAATAATTACTCTATCAGATATAGGTGTAACGATCTTGCTATATCCTTTGCTAGTATAAGTGCCACTCCGCTGTAATGGTGCGCTCCTTGATCATTGCCAGCATAGTAAACCTGATATCCATCAATATTGCACTCTCCATCATGATGATACTAGGGGTGCCCTTGTGGGCCTTTAATACAGTGGTTCCCCGTTGCCTTCTGTATCCTTATGCCATTGACCATTCGTATGGTTCCTCTGCCTTTGGGGCCATTATCTCGACCCTTGGGTAGAAGAGTGCCCTGTTTGCAACCGTCCATTCTGGGTGCAGCCGTTGCTGTTATGTGCCTCAGTTGATCCGCGGGTGCTTATTTGGTAAACTTTATTCGCACCGGTCCTGTATATATACACGATCTTTCCCTATCACCCATATGGGACGCGCCGTGTTGAGGTTGAGGCCCCCAGGCCAGTATGTTCTCTACAAAGTTTTGACCATCTCCAACTTAGTTCGGAGATACTCCCTCATAGAGACTTTACCGACCACACGGTCACATTCCAATTTTTTATCATAGGAGTTATCAAGGCACCAAAACCACTTTTTTAATCGCATTCATAAAAGTGGGAGTGTTGGTATATCCGTTAGTAGATAAAAATTAAAAAAGGTATTCACTTTTGCGTTAGAGCTGCCCTACATCGTATGATGCATGCTCGTTATCTTACCTCAAACTAGGAATCGCTTGATCTCGTCTGTTGGGCATCAGAGAAGAAGGCTCAAGCAATAATGTTACGCTTTTTGCTCTTTCCAGTTACCTTCCAATTCGATGGCCACCAGGTCTTTTGTGGAAAGTCTGGAACAGGAAAGGAATTAATAATTTGGAGCAGTATGAATGAATGCTTCACATTACGCTCTCTTGAAGTAGATTTGAAATCATTTGCTATTTAGCCCTATTAGATATTTGTAAAGGTATTTCACAAAATCTTAGGGCTAATAGGTTCAATCAATTTAAATCAGATTTATATAAAGGGTACATAAAATGCGATGATTTCCAAGTTAGTGACATCGATAGCTCTTCGGACCCATTCCAATTTTTTATCATAATAGTTATGAGAAGATTAAATCCTCTGGTATGTCTGTTGGTAGATAAAACTTCAAAAAGGTACTAGCTTCTTGGGTTAGAGCTGACCTACATCATATGATGTGCGCTAGCATCGTAGCTCAGCAAGTGGTGCTTATTCGTTATCTTACCCCAAACTAGAAAGCGCTTGATCTCTTCTATTGGTCATCAGGGAAGAGGGAAGAAGGCTCAGGCTGTAATGATACGCTTTTTGCCCCTTTCTGTTAGGTGTTCCAACTTGCTGGCCACCAGATCTCTTGTGATGAAGTTTGGAATAGGAAACAAATTAATATTTTGTAAGAGCAGTATGAACGATTAGTCACATTAGAAAAAGTATTAGTTAAAAAAATATCTTATTTTCGTAGCTACGCCCACATTTTCTATGTGGCTGCGGTGAAAGTAATCTTAAAAGGCTAAAAGAGGAGAATGATGATGCAAACTAGACCCATTAATAGCAGCACTCTCATATGAAATTCGGTAGATTAGTGGCCTAGTTGTCTAAGCCCCACTGAACGGTAGACAGAAGAAAAAGAATCGTGAGATTAGGTTGGATTCTTCAATTTTAATTTCGTTCATTGCCTTCTCGTTTATATGGCCATGTTGTATAAATATTAAAGCTGATTTTTCTTCAGGAACTATACTCATATGATTAAGTTTTCACAAACCCTCGCATTGACCTATGGAATATGCGTTATCTAGAATATTGTGAACATGTATATGTGAGACCTATAATTAAACGCCAGTAAAATGTCCGGTATTTAATTCCTTCGGTTATAAGCATTCCTAACTAATAATTAGCAAGTTTGCTTTTGGAGAATCTAGAATAGTTTAAGTAAATGGTAATAAAAATCAGCTGGGCGCCACTGATGCTGAATTTCTTCTTCACGGTCCCCCGCGATCAGAGTGGTTGTAGTGACGGACACCGCGTGATGTAATTTAAAGTAGAAACGTTACAAAAACTTAGACAGGTCGTGAACCGGACTGCGTCTAACTAAACATTTTTTGAATGCGCTTTGCGCTTTTATGTTGTTCTTGGGTGAAATTCGCTATGATTTCTCAATATTTTGCTGCAATTTGGAGTATTATTGATTATAATTAATTCCTGAAATTTCACGATAAATGCACTTGGGTTCCTTCAGAATAGTTAATTATAATATAAAATATAACAAGCTGTTATTAATATACCAATAAAAGAAATCACATAAACTTTTATCTTAATTTTTCTGCTTGAAACCAGGAACTTTTGCCTTCAAAATTTGCGGTCTAGCCTTCGGGTCGACACACTTGCTCCAGGAAGACAAACTCACATAAAATCTGAAAATTTTTGAATTTATTTTGGCTTAACCCAGATTTTCGAATAAATTTGAATAGTTCAAGCCATCGATTGTCAGTGCAAATATTTTAAGATTTCCAGTCGGAAATTTTATCTTCACTATCGGTAGTTAGTCAGAAACTAACTTCATCGTTCATTTAATATCCTTTAAATGCCTCACATTACATGAGGCTTCCCAAATTCATCCATTCGGTTAAATTCGACTCCATCGGTTCTTCAAAAGGTCACGCAACTTGAATAAAATAACCTGACGCATGGGATTGCCGGGATAAGGTTCTTCTGATAGTTTGTACTGCCTTCTATTTTTGCAAACCTTGACTGCCTCATGTTAAGCGATAAAAATAATTCATTGAAATTCAAGTTTATTTTTAAGGTCGTAATACTCTTCGGCGCCTTCTGCTTTTGATGCGCATATTTTATCACGATCTACATTTAAAATGACTTTGTGGAATAAATCACGTCCAAATTTCGCTTGTCGGATTCTCAAAAATTATTTTAAAATCGTTAGGCATATTTCAGTAGAGAAAAAATAGGCTGTCAAGTGTTCGTATATTTTTAGAATTCATTCACTTGCTACCATCCGGCTTTAAAAAATTGACTTAAATGCTTACGTCAATTGGTAAGATGTTCATCGCATTATGTATGCAACAGTTGAAAATACGTGAAACATCACCAATACCAATCAGGCCACAAGAAGCATTCAATTTAGAGAATTTCTTCTCATTCCATCAAAATTTGTATTCGTATTATCAGCAACTAATCCGATATATTTGGTTACCAAATTGTGGGTTTTAAAAGTACTAAGCACATCATTATTTAACTGTTCTGATGGTTCTTCATGTAAGTCACGCAACTGAAATTATTTCACTTGGGCACAATGCTAATAAGTTGTGCCTTCTGCAGATCAATTTTCATAGCGATTGCAATTTTTGATGTTTAATGATTTCGTTTTATTCAAATTTCTTTGACGTTCATTTAAACCAAAGGAAAAAGGCAATTAGGATTTCAAATTTTGTGTATCATAAAAACAGAAGTAGACGATATGAAGCTTTTAAGGATAGTAGTGGAGAACGGGACAGCTCCGCTCATTTAAGCAAATTTCAATATTTTGTAATATTTGCAATACTTGATTTGACACTAAATGTAGTATGTAATGTTTAATTCTATTGTTTTATTGATACCTACTTCATTTTATGTTACCAACATATTTTTAACAAAAAACTTGGCAGTCTCGGTGTGCCCATCTCTTACACACTTCATATTGAAACCACATTTCAGTTTTTCTGAATTCGCTGCAGATAATGCAAATTGCGTCTTCTATAAAATCTTCCATACCTACCGTCAGAAATGTCATCACATATTGCTACCGCGCATTCGTCACTGCTACTGGATTCCTCAAATTTCACCCTTCTTTTAGCACTATTCATACTTTTTTCACCAAAATTTTCTGTTTATTCTTCAAAACTGTTTTATCTTGGAGATTTTTCCTTTTTCGGTGTCTGGTTTTGCTTTTTTCTTTGATTCTTATCTTCCAAATATTCCTTTTGATATTCCCAACCATGGTGTAATTTTACGTTATAAGTTTGGGTTGCATTTTTTGAGAATCCAAGTGAAAATACGGATAGAAATTTACCACTACCTAATTCTGTCAATATTTATAATGATGATTACGAGTTTTTCGTCAAGGGATAGCTCCAATAATTAGAATAATTGGATATTACATACCCAGATACAATTATTGACCAAAAATAGCCAGATGATGACATATTGTTTGATACTGATGGCGCTCCTTCCATACCAAGTGATCATGGGTTATCATGAGGGTTATCATGTGATTCAGATACAGACGATATTGAGAATATAGCTCAACATGACACAAATTATTAAAAATGCACCGACCCGTAATGCGCTCACTCAATTCCACAACATCATTCCACTTCCTTGTGCTAAAAGAGAGTTTCGTTAAAAAATATACTCAGTCCTGCAAATCATTTCAATAAACTTTGATCAGCAAATGCTCGACATCGTTGGACGAATAAAACTTCCAAAAATTAGATAGAAGTCTACGAATGCTTTAGTTTTATAAAACCTATTTATATATTGGAAGAGTCTGATGGAAGAACTTTTTTTACAAAAAATATATGAAAAACTAATTCCAAACCAAGCAGTGTTCAAAATATTAGATTGAAGCCTACAAATGACTTTAGTTTCCGGGAAGGAACAATCATCGAGCTAAAAGGACCACTTGTCCTGTTGATCCATAGCGCAGCATTTAAGTCCAGTCATCAGAGCATTCTTGCGCCTTTTGCTACAGATGGTATGAGCTAAGAGCTTCAATGCGTATTAGTAGATTTTGTAGTCTGCTTATAGCTCCAAAATTTAATGATTTTGAAGATCGAAAAGCGCGTAAGGAGAGAGATCCCATTATTATTGTTCAAGAAAAATTCCAGGAGTCTCACAGTTTATAAAACCTACTTATATATATTGGAAGAGTCTGATGGAAGAACTTTTTCACAAAAAAATAAGAAAAATTAATTCCAAACCAAGCAGTGTTCCAAATATTAGATTGAAGCCTACAAATGACTTTAGTTTCCGGGAAGAAACATTCATCGAGCTAAAAGGACCACCTGTCCTGTTGATCCATAGCGCAGTATTTAAGTCCAATCATCAGAGCATTCTTGCACTTTTGCTACAGATGGTTTGGGCTAAGAGCTTCAATGTGTATTAGAAGATTCTGTAGTCTGCTTATTGCCCCAAAATTTGATGACCTTAAGGTCGAGAAGCTAGCAATGTGATAGAGCCGGGTTGTGCTGTTACCGAAATTCTGCAATTGGTAATCAAGAAATTTCAGGATTCTTACAGCTTATAAAACCTTTTTATCTATTGGAAGACTCTGATAGAAGAAGTTTTTCACAAAAATGTAAGAAAAAACTAATCCCAATCCAAGCAGTGTTCAAAACATTAGATTGAAGCCTACAATAAGTTTAGTTTTCGGGAATGAAAAAACTTCCAGCTAGAAAGACCACTTGCCCTGTTGATCCATAGCGCAGCATTCAAGTCCAGTCATCAGATAATTTTTGTGCTTTTTGCTACAGACGGTTCGGGCCGAGAGCTTCAATGAGTATTAGTAGATTTTGTAGGCTTCTTATAGCTCCAAAATTTAATAATTTTCATGATCGAAAAGCGCGTAAGGAGATAGATCCCATTATTATGCTGTTATACCGAAATTCTGGAATTATTGCTCATGAAAAATTCCAGGAGTCTTACAATTTATAAAACCTACTTATATATATTGGAAGAGTCTTATTGCCCCAAAATTTGATGAACTTGAAGTCGAGAAGCACGCAATGTGATAGATCCAGGTTGTGCTGTTACCGAAATCCTGTAATTAGTAATCAACGAATTTCAGGATTCTTACAGCTTATATAACTTTTTTATCTATTGGAAGATCCGATAGGAGAAGTTTTTCACAAAACTGTAAGAATAAACTATTTCCAAACCAAGCAGTGTTCAAAATATTAGATTGAAACCTACAATAACTTTAGTTTTCGGAAATGAAAAATCATCCAGCTAAAAAGACCACTTGCCCTGCTGATCCATAGCGCAGCATTTACGTCCAATCGGAGCATGCACTTTTTGCTACAGATGGTTTGGGCTGAGAACTTCAATGAGTATTAGAAGATTTTGTAGTCTTATTGCTTCATTATTTGATGACTTTGAAGATCGAGAAGCACGCAAGGTGATAGATCCGGGTTGTGCTGTTACCGAAATTCTGCGATTGTTAATCAACTAATTTCAGGATTCTTACAGCTTATAAAACTCTGATAGAAGAACTTCTTCACAAAAATGTAAGAAAAACTTATTCCAGACCAAGCAGTGTTAAAAATATTAGATTGGAGCCTACAAATGACTTTAGTTTTCGGTAATGAACAATCATCGAGCTAAAAGGATCACTTGACCTGTTCATCCATAGCGCAGCATTTAAGCTCAATCATCAGAGCATTCGTGCGCTTTTTGCCACAGATGGTTTGGGTTGAGAACTTCAATGAATATTAGAATGTTTTGTATTCTACTTATTGCTCTAAGATTTGATGACTTTGAAGATCGAGAAGCACTCAAGGAGATAGATCTGGGTTGTGTCGTTACCGAAATTCCGGAAATGTTCAACAAAATCTTACAGGAGTATTACAGTGTTGAAACTAATGCAATGGTGGAATAAATACTTGTTGCTTTCAGAGACAGATGCAAATTTCAAATGTATATGCCCAGCACACCAGCGAAGTATAGCTTGAAAGTTCAATACTTGGCAGATGCGAGAACCATCTAGGTTTATACCACCAAGACTCCGATGGAAGAACTCTTTTATAAAAAGAACTAATTCCTAGCCAAGCAGTAATTTGGCTGTGCACAACCATCTTCGACATAAGCATATAATTGGTACTCGTTTATGGTGTTTTTGTCAAGGAAATATAAGAAAAACAAGGGCGAGAATTCAAAGAGGAGAGGTTGGTTCGTTGCGTATTGGGTTGACAAATCAATGCATGCTGCGAAGAAAAATAGGCCAGTTATTCTCTATATATCAATGAACCACAGTGATAAAACTTATAGAGAAAGTGGCAAACCTCTAATTATAGATAATTATAATAAAAGTTTGGAATGTGCTGGTATAATTGGTATGTGTAGCAAATAACAGAAGGCAACATACCATCTAAGACGAGACAAGACATACATAAAATTTTGTTTTTGTTGAGATTTGGTTAATCTTTGATTCGCGAATATGCTAAGATCTGCAAATTTAAATGTTTTGAATTGAAGTTTTTCATCTTTAAATTTGAGAATCTCTGAAAAGCTGGGAAAATATTCTCTATTAAGCAGTGGAAACCGCACTTTCCTACAACACCTGGTTGAATTTTTATTCGTATTTCTTTTATTTCGAATATGAGCGTCTATAAAGAAACCTGAAACCTTTTATAGTGATTTGAAATTTTCATGATTTAAAGAGTCGTTCTTTCTCTATTGTGAATAGTTTAAAGCACACGTTGCTATATTTAGTTCGCTATTACTCTAGATGAGTCTAGATTGTTCAAATTAAAATGTCTTGAGTTTGTATTTTCGTTAAATCCGAATTTGAGCGCCTATAATGACCTTGAACCCCTTTTGGTTAATTTGAAATCTTCAGAGATTACATGGTAATTTTTTCTCCATAGAACAGTGAAAACTGTACTTTTCTGCGGTATTTGGTTAATTTTTGGTTCACGGTTATCCGAGGTTCTGCGAAATTTAATTTTATTGGTTGATAATATTTTTAACCTCGAATTTAAGCGCCTATAAAAAGTTGAAACCCATTAATTACTTTGAAGATTTCAGACTGTATAGTCATCCGCTCTCTAATGATGGTAAATATCGCACTTTTCTAAGCCATTTGGTTAAATTTTGATTCTTTATTATTTGAGAGTTAGCGAATTTATTATTATTATTATTATTATTATTATTTTTAATCTCGAATTTGAGCGCCTATGTAAACTGAAAAACCGTTATATTAGCTTGAAATTTATATACTTGATATAATCGCTATTTTTCTATAAAATAGTGAGAGCCTCACTTTGCTACTATATTTGGTTCATTTTGAATTCACAATGATGCGAGGTAGACCCTCAAATTTAAATTTTATGATTTTATAATTTTTTTAATCTCCAATTTGTGTGCTCATAAAAACCTTGAAACCTATGATATGGATTTGAAATTTTTAGACCTTATAGAACGGGTTTCTCTCTATAGAACAGTGAAAACCATACTTTGCTACGCTATTTGGTTAGTTTTTGAGTCTCAGTTATGCGAGGATCTACGAATTTCAACTTTATGAATTGATAATTTTTGATAGCCTCTAATTTGTACGCCTATAAAACCCATAGTATTAATTTGAAATTTCTAAGCTTTATATAGTCGTCCTCTTTCTATAGAACAATGAAAACTGCACTTTGCTACGATTTTGATTAATTTTTGATTCACAGTTATGCGGGAGTCTATGAATTTCAATTTTATGAATTGATAGTTTTTTAGCCCCTAATTATTTGTGCGGGGCTAAAAACCTTAAAACCCATAGTATTAATTAGAAATGTTTAAGCTTTATATAGTCGTTCTCTTTCTATAGAATATTGAAAACCTCACTTTGCTACGATACTTGATTAATTTTTATACACAGTCATACGAGGGTTTACGAATTTCAATTTAATGAATTGCTATTTTTTTTAACTTCTTTTTTGTGCGCCCATAAAAACTTTGACAAACGCGGTATCAATTTGAAATTTTCACGCTTTATAGAATCCTTCTGGTCCTATATAAGAGTGAAAAGGGCACTTTGCTAATACTTTTGCTTAATTTTTGATTCACAGTTATGCGAGGGTCTACGAATTTCAATTTTATTAAT
>MU193977.1:7559-21131 GCA_016904865.1 Pissodes strobi | reverse complement strand
TATTAAGGGTTAGTGCGGCGACTTATCTTTATTCTGTAGACTTTGACGATACCCCTTAGATGAGTCGAACTCTGGTGGAGACGCCGGGCACCTGTTGGCACTGCTATGGCACTAGCCCCGAGGGTAGAACTAGCAGAGGACTCGGCAATAAAATTGGCCCGGAGATAAGATTGGCTGTAGTGTAGCCCGGAGATAGGACCCTGTCATAACCCAATACGCATTAGACCACTGTATCTACTACTCAGGAGAAGATAGCAACCACCACCGTAGCGGGGTGGCAATTATTGTGACAAAGACAGTCGATAAATGCATTAAGACCGTATGCTACGTGTCCGATAGAGTTATAATGATCCAATTGCAATCAAAAGTCAACATCAACGTTATTGAAGTGTACGCCCCTACCTCGGGTAGGAGACTATAGAAAAGATTTATGCAGATATACAAAGCGTAACAGATCGCCTAAAGAATAGAGATATCACCATAATAATGGGGGACCTCAATGCTAAAGTCGGACAGGGAAGAGATGACAACACTGTCGGCGAGTTTGAACTTGGAGTAAGAAACGATAGTGGTCAACAGTTTGTGGAATTTTGCAAAGAGAATAATCTATGCATTATGAACACATTTTTTAAATTACCAAAAGGCGACTATATACATGAAAAGCACCGTCAGACAAGCAGGAAAAAATCGTCAGGAACCAGATTGACTATATCACTATCAACGAAAGATACCGAAACATGGTCAAAGCAATGAAAACACTGCCGGGTGCCGACGTACTCTCAGATCACAATCTAAAGACTTAGACTTAAAAAGATCAAACAACAACAGCCATTTAAGAGAATGGACACAGAGTACCTACAAGCTAATAGTCAAACGATAGCAAACACTCTAGAAAGCAAATTTAAAACATCAGAAAACCCTCGAAGCATAGAAGATCACTGGCAACATTTTAAAACAGTAATCCAAACAACAACCGCAGGCAGACAGAGAACAGTTAAGAAGAAACAACATTGGATGAATAACGAGATCTTAAACTTGATGGACGAAAGGCGGAAGCATAAAAATCAGGATAAAGAAAAGTATAACTCCATCAATAAAGAAATAAGAAGAAAAATACGTGCAGCAAAGGAAACGTGGTTTGAAGAAAAATGCTCCGAAGTAGAACAACTGCAAAGAAGTCACGATACATTTAATCTGCACAAGAAAGTAAAAGAGATGGCAGGCATAGTAAACAAACGAACCAACAACCTTGTCGATAAGGATGAAAAGCTAATTGTGGACGAGATGGACAAGTTGAGCAGGTGGAAGGAGTATGTCGAAGATCTATTTGCAGGCGAGCGAGACAAGATAGAAACAAATACTTGTACAACTGGCTCGACGATAACATATGCAGAGATAGAAAAAGCTATAAGAACATCAAACATTGGAAAAGCGACAGGCCCAGACTAAATCCCAACAGAGATGCTCAAACTCCTAGAACATAAAGGCAAACAGTCACTTCTTTACCTCTTTAACAAAATATATGAGACGGGAGACATACCTTCGGAGTGGCTGACATCATCCTTTATAATGATCCCTAAAAAAACGAAGGCGAAAGAATGTAAGGATTATAGGACAATAATTCTAATGAGCCATGTCTTGAAGATCTTTCTTAGAATAATACATTCCAGAATATACAATAAGGTGGAAGAAGATACTAGTGATACGCAATTTGGATTTCGGAACAACTTGGGAACCAGGGAGGCACTGTTTGGAATGCAGGTTTTAGTACAAAGGTGCAGAGATATTGGGCAGCCCGTTTACATCTGTTTCATAGATTTTGAGAAAGCCTTTGATAAGGTGAGGCATGATAAGCTGATTAAGATTCTGCAATGAGTAAGTATAGATGATAAAGACCTGCGTATCATTACAAACTTGTACTGGCAACAAGAAGCGAATATTAAGATAGGCCAAAACATCTCGGAAACTGTAAAAATAAGTCGCGGAGTGAGGCAGGGATGTATTTTGTCACCCCTATTATTTAATCTGTACTCCGAACACATATTTCAAGATGCACTAGATGGAGGAGTCAAAGTTAACGGCGTGAATTTCATTAATATGGGGATGATATCGTACTAATAGCCAGCACACGCGAAGAATTACAAGAACTAATTGATAATGTTACAAGGCAATGCGACGAATACGGCCTGAAGCTTAATACGAAAAAAAACAAGTATATGATAGTAAGCAAGGTGCCTATAGACGAACCGGCAATTACAGCATATGGTACACAACTTGAAAAAACAGAAAACATCTCATACCTGGGTTCTAATATGAACAGCAACTGGGATATGAGCAAGGAAATTAGAATACGCATTGAGAAAGCCAGAGCCACTTTCTTTAAGTTGAAGAAGGTCCTATGCGGTAAAAATATTGGTCTGAAACTTAAAATAAACCTTGTAAGATGCTACATATTCTCAGTACTGTTGTACGGGGTCGAGAGCTGGACACTGACGGATACGTTGCTGCATAAACTTGAGGCCGCATTATAGTCAGTTTAAAGCCTGACAATCTGCAAGAGCTTTTTACTGTTTTATTGTATTTGCTAACCATTTTCATTTTTAGTTTTTTGCTTTTCTTGAAAACGGTGTCCGATTAGACACCGAATCGACGAAACTAGGTACACATTTCATTAGGGTCACTAAACTTGCACTTGTGCAGTTTACATCCTTGAGCCGGGGCCGAAGTGGCTCTATAATAATTCAAACAAAATTCAATCATTTGTGGAGCCAAAGGCAATCAATTGCAGGGTAAAGCCCCCTTACTTTAATGGAAAAAAAACTATAGCCCTCTTGCATAAATATATTTTCTTGATAAAACAAATTCCCCCAAAAATTATCAATGGATTTTCAATGACCATCAGCAATAAAAGAAAGACTAAGGTACAGACAACTTGAATATAAAAAAGATAGGTATGAATCACCCCTAAAAGAAAATATATACTTCCCCATATGATCAAAACTAAAGTCAGATTAAAATAAAAATTCAGATATGATAAAATGGAATAGATAAGATAACACATGGGATGTAATGCAAATGGTGGACAATGTACAAAAAAAGGGTTAACACAGATAAAGCAATTAAATCGTTAAATTAGACAAAAAAAACTGTAGCAATAATTACCTCCCTCGTGTGTGAGGGTTGCTGGAGATTCGACGGTCTCGGTCTTGTAAATGAGCTCGAAAAGGCTTTAGAAACAAGGGAAAAGACCATTAACATCATGGCGTCCGCGTGGTTCACAAGCAATAGAAAAAAATTAATTCCAGAGAAAAAGCTTACCTAGTGCAGTAGTTAAATCTTGATAAATCGGTCGTGCCAAAACACAAACAGAAACCAACACAATATCCCCAAAGAAGGGTAGTATTAAATTACAATACTAAATGTTGAGTCACTATGACTGCACTAAAGCAAAAACCTTCTCTTCTCACCGAAAGGCATTTCTAGAAGAACGAAATCATCATCCGTTCAGTCAATTTGCCTTTCTCCTTCCACGAGATTAGAGAACTACGTTAGATCAGCAAGAAGGGAGGAGCTGAAAAATGCCAAGTGATTCGATACAAGGAATAATTCTAAGATAATAAACGACTTCCCCAACAAAATGATAAACTTTAAAAAATTTAAATCGACAGCAGCAATTATGGGAAATAGCTCATTCCTACTACCCAGTGCTGCCTACAGTACCCACCGAATATTGCTAGAATTGCAGCCGACTGCATGGAAAGATAAATATAAATATATGAAACCAGCCCAAGCCAGAGGTCCCAAAAAGTTTTATCAGAAGTACTCAAAAGTTACGAAATATTTAAACCGAAAATAGAATATGAATTTCACGGATCTAATGAAGCCTAAAAGCAGGTTTTATTAACACAATTCTGTGAAATATAAAACGGTTTGCTGGCCGTTCTACGGTAATGTAATATAAATCAAGCAAAGTTATACTGATAACATAATATCCTATTTTGGTGATTGGATCAAACCTAAGCGTCTGTGGTTCGCTTATCCACTAAAATAAATATAGTCACAAAGTGTCTGAGGGCTACATAAGAGAAAGGGATGACCAAAATAAAATTAATCTACATTAATAAATGCGGCATCCTTAAGCTTTTTGACAGCAAATTGAATCAATAAATTGAGAATTAATTAACCGAAGAGTATCGACCTCTTTTCAATAATTCTTACCGCAAAATAATTTTTTTTGCCAAATGCAGCATATAAAATGAAATTTAAAAATATTTTACACTGGCCCAAATCGGACTGTTACAATGCCATAAGCAGAATTGTTGTAGCCCTCCTCGTTTTTGAGATAAAGGACGAAATTGAAAATTTTGCATTTTCAGGCACCCATCGTACCTAAGCGACGGTATAAATAAGTATATTTGTACCCTGCCTCAGAATTCTCAGCTATCTGATAACGTATTGAAAAGGTGAAAACGGTTCCTTATAGAACTCTTTACGCATAATCCAGTGGCGCATTTAAAATGTTTTTCAAAGGCACAGTGTATACAGGGTGCTACAAATTCGCTTCTTTGTATGGGTATCTCGAAAACCGTAAGAGATACGAGGTCGGTAAACTGGGGCAAAGTTGCGCAATTTAAGGGTGATTGACATGCCGTTGAAAAATTTAGAAAATCCCGTCTACCTTTTTTTTTTTTTTTTTTTTTTATGGCAGTGGCACACACACCTCCAGAGATATCCGCAAAAAACCGAAAATCATCTATGTTATTTTTATTTTTTCCTGCCTTTGTTTGAGGAGATAAAGTAAAATAAATGTCACATTCTTATTGCCACTTTTTCTCCTCTACAAGCTGACCGTACCAAATTTTAAATACGACGTGTCGCTTTCGGGCCCCCTTCATCAACTTCATTTTTTTTAAATACGGACCTGGAATTTTCATCTAGTTTTTAAAAAGCCTTTGGTCTCCTAAAACCAAAATGTATCGCACTTATCAATAAATCAACAAATCTAGATTTTTTCCATAAGAGATAATGTGTTGGACAGAGATGGGGCGATCTTTTCTGACCCGATTTCACTTATGACAATATTTGTTACCACTATCGGACAAGTGTGATACATCATTGGTTTTAGGAGACCAAAGGCTTTTTAAAAACTAGATAAAAATTCCAGGTCCGTATTTAAAAAAAATGAAGTTGATGAAGGGGACCCGAAAGCGAAACGTCGTATTTAAAATTTGATACTGCCAGCTTATAGAGGAGAAAAAGTGGCAATAAGAATGTGACATTTATTTTACATTATCTCTTCAAACAAAGGCAGGAAAAAATTAAAATAAAATAAATGATTTTCGGTTTTTTTACGGATATCTCCGGAAGTAGACGGAATTTAGAAATTTAGAATTTCTCGACGGCATGTCTTAAATTGTGCAACTTTGCTCCAGTTTAACCGACCTCGTATCTCTTACGGCTTTCGAGATACCCATACAAAGAAACGAATTTGTAGCACCCTGTATAGGTATGTATGTGTTGATCATAGCCTACTAAGCCAACAGTAGCCTACTAATAATAATTATAAGTACCAAGTGGACATTTTAGGTCGTCTGAATACTACACAAACGATTTCTTATAAAAATATATTTTTTAAAACAGGAAATGGCAAGTGCTATATATCATTTTGATGGGAAAAATAGTGCAATTTATTGAGCCTAAAAATGCAGGAGCCCCATTTAAAAAATCATCATTTTGAGTCATAACTCGAAAACTGTGCCTTTGAAAAAAATTTTAAGTGCGCCACTGTATTCTACGTAAAAAGTTCTATTAGGAATCGTTTTCACATTTTCGATACGTTATCAGATAGCTGAGATACGAGGGGTGCCTGTATCTCAAAAACGAGGAGGGCTATGACAATCCTGCTTATGGCATTTTTCGTTTTACAAAAAAGTAGCACAGTGTCGCGAAAACCGCAACCTTCCAGGATATCCGATTTTCGGCACTTTTGTGGGGATCTCCTTTATTTTTAAAGATAGAGGGTTACGGTTTTGTGATATTAAAGATGCCGCCAGCAGAATTTTCATAACAATTTTTGTATGTATTTTCTGCAAATTGAATGTTAATACTGCTCAAATGGACTCATAGTAAGATTATTTAATTGAGTAGAATTAGTTTTTGAGTGAATCTCCTGATTTTCCTGAATTGTAAATAGTGTGTTTATTTTAACCTCAAAATGTCTGGCACATGTTTCAAGTGCAAAACAAGTTGTGTCTTTAAGGAACCAAAAAACTCTCAAGATATATTTGGATTCCCATGCGACTATTGCAAAAATGTTATGTGCAAAAGATGCTCTGAAGTTACTTCAACCGAAATTAGAACCTTGACATTATCTAATCCATATATGTGTAAGGAATGTACACCTAAGCTTAAAGAAGTCTGTAGCCTTTCTACTCGTGTTTCTGCTTTGGAAAATGAGGTTGCTGAAGTGAAAACCAAAATCCATGTAGTACTTGAACTTGTTAATGAGTTTAGGGAACTCAAGGATAACCTGAAGGGGGTGAAGCTTAATTTTGATTTGGCACTTTATCATATCAAAACAGACCTTAATTTGCTCAAGGATGCTACAGGAAATCAAACAACTCAACCTGGAATTTCTCATCAGTTAACCCCTAGTAATGATGTGCTAAATGAAATGACGGACCTACAAAAAAGATCATGCAATTTCATGATATTTAATTTTCCTGAAAAAGGAGAATAAGAAGACCAAAGGACTGTCACATCTCTCATTTTAAATTTAGTAAGCTCTGAGATCCAGGTAAAAGGTGTCACTCGTATAGGTAAGAGAAATAAAAATGGTCTAGATCAATTAGGGTCACTTTACACAATGCAGAAGATGTTCGAAAAGTTTTGAGAAGCAGAAGAAATCTTGATCGGTCTCAGAAGGTCTTTATAGACAATGATTTAACCACTCAGCAGCGCCAAAAACTCAACCTGGAATTTCTCATCAGTTAACCCCTAGTAATGATGTGCTAAATGAAATGACGGAACGACAAAAAAGATCATGCAATTTCATGATATTTAATTTCCCTGAAAAAGGAGAATAAGAAGACCAAAGGACTGTCACATCTCTCATTTCAAATTTAGTAAGCTCTGAGATCCAGGTAAAAGGTGTCACTCGTATAGGTAAGAGAAATAAAAATGGTTTTAGATCAATTAGGGTCACTTTACACAATGCAGAAGATGTTCGAAAAGTTTTGAGAAGCAGAAGAAATCTTGATCGGTCTCAGAAGGTCTTTATAGACAATGATTTAACCACTCAGCAGCGCCAAAACTTAAACAATTTAAAAAATTAATTAAAGGCCCGACAACAAAATGGGGAACCAAATCTTGTTATTAAATATGTTTGTGCCAAAAAACTAGCGGGATTTGTTAACGACTTTCTAGTTTATTTTCAAAATGTTAGGGGCCTTGGAACCAAATTGGACTCTCTTTTGATAAATGCTTCTTACTCTCAATATGGTATAATTGTATTGAATGAGACCTGGTTAACCACCAACTTCTCTGATAACGAGTTGCATTTATATGATTACAATGTGTATAAAAAAGACAGATCTGTTGAGACTAGTGTTTACTCCAGGGGTGGTGGCGTACTTATAGGTGTCCATAAAAGTATCAGGAGTTCATTGCTTAAGTCCAACCCTCATGTGGAACACCTGTTTGTCTTGGTTGGCTCGGGGGAACAACAAGTTCTCATGGGCACTGGATATTTTTCTCCCAGGGCAGCTTTAGAGTGTTATGTTGCATTTAGTGAATCTCTGGGCAGGCTATGTAATGATCTTCCTCACTGCAAGCTTTGCATTGTTGGTGATTTTAACTGGCCTCATGCTACCTGGTCTGTTGAAGGACTCAGTTCTGTTACTGTTGCCGTACAAGCTATTTCAATTATGTCCTCTTTTCACAATTTATACCAGGTCAATACTATTAGAAATGAAACCAATTCTATGCTAGACCTGATCTTCAGTGAGGACCAGAATCTGGACACCTTTTCAGCTGAGGCAGGTATTGTGACACCTGACAGATACCACCCACCCTTATCTTTTAAACTTGCAGTGTTTTGGCAGGGGAGTGGTGAGATTATTGGGAAGGGTTTTTATAGAGACTTTAGTTCAGTAGATTTTAATTTGGTTTCAACTTTTCTTTCAAGCTTTAACTGGGACTTTTTATTCTTAAATAAATCTGTTGATGAAATGATTAATATTTTTTATGAAATAATGTATTTGTGCATTGATCATTTTGTCCCTTTGAAAAGATATTCTACAAAAAAATTTCCCATTTGGTTTTCAACAGATCTTAAAACTATGATTATTGAAAAGAAAAAATTGCATAAGCAATATATGAACACAAAATTGTACTCTGATTATGTTAATTTTTGTAATATTAGGGCAAGATGTAAATCTTTAAAGAGACAGTGCTATAATGATTATATTTATGTTACAGAGCTTTCCCTTAATAGCAACTTGCAAAACTTTTGGAAATTTGTGCGCTCCAGGAAGGGCAGTTCTGCAATTCCCAGTGTGATTTCTTACAATGGTATTACCTGCTCTTCAGGTGAGGGCATTGTGAACTTGTTTGCGGAATATTTTTCAGAAATGTACACTGACCAGCAGTGCATTGTTCCTCATGATCTGACTTTTAACCATTTTCAACTATCTAGTGTTAAAATATCAATTTCAGAGATTTATACCGAGCTGTCTAGGCTGGATGTAGGCAAGGGTCCTGGGCCTGATGGTTTACCACTAGTTTTCCTGAGGCAGTGTGGTTTTTTTTTATTAGCGAGACCTCTATTTATTATTTTCAACTTGTCTTTGACTTCTGGTATTTTTCCAAGCTACTGGAAGTCAAGTTTTATCACACCTATCCCTAAAGCTGGACACAGCTCGCGGGTTCACAACTACAGACCCATCAGTATTCTTAGTACAATTCCTAAATTGTTTGAGAAGTTTGTTTGTGTTGTCCTTACTTCTTTTCTTCGTGGTCAATTATTGGATGAACAATTTGGTTTCATTGCGGGACGTTCTACAGAACTGAATATTCTGTCCTTTTCTGATTGTGTGCCTGAGTCCTTGGAGGGGGGATATCAAGTGCATTCTTTGTATACCGACTTTTCCAAGGCCTTCGACAGGGTTGATCACAGGCTTTTGAGGAAAAATCGGGAATTGTGGGTCTCCTGTTAAGGTGGCTTCAGGCTTACCTGGTGTGTCGAACGCAGCTTGTTAGAGTTCTAGGCTTTGAGTCTCGGGAGATTAATGTACTGTCTGGTGTCCCGCAGGGTTCCCACTTAGGACCTTTGTTGTTTAACCTCTATATTAATGATGTATCAACATGCTTTCAGTATAGTTCTTTTCTTCTATTTGCAGATGATTTAAAGTTCTTCCTCAAAGTCTCATCAATAGAGGACTGTCTCAAACTCCAATCAGATTTGGATAGGCTCATTGTTTGGTGTACTAGAAATGGCATGGATCTAAACGCTGGAAAGTGCTACTCAATGCCCTTTAAAAGAAATAGGGATCCCTTAAATCACTCCTATTTTGTTGGTAATAACATGCTGAAGTCTGTGTCTCATATTAAAGATTTAGGAGTGACACTGGATGGGCCTTTAAGCTTCATTCCACACATTTCAGGGGCGGTCACCAAATCTCTTCAGATGCTTGGATTTATTAAGAGGTGCTCAAGGGACTTTCAGAATATTTCATCCATTCGTTCCTTTATTGTGCACTTGTGCGTCCTCATCTAGAATTCAATTCCTGTGTCTGGTCTCCATACTATAACAACCATATTCATAAAATTGAAAGTGTACAACATAAATTTTTAAGATATATTGTCTATAAGCAAAATGGAGTACCTGTAAATTATCAAGATGAGTTTGACTATCAGCAAATGGAAGTCTCGTTGAATTTAAGAAGTCTTGAGACTCGTCGTAGATATAAGGATCTGAGAGTATTTCACAACATTCTTCACTCTCAGAGCTTCTGTCCAACACTTCTTAATAAAATAGGGCTTTATGTTCCACCTAGGTCAACTAGGCAGGTTAGTTCATTTCACAGCCAAACACATCGCACAAGCTATGGGCATAATTCCTTTCTAGCAAGGACTGTCAGGCTGGCTAATCAGTATTCTCATAAGGTTGACTGCTTTGAGGGGCGCACAAGGTTCATTAAGAAATTACATCTTATTAATTGATAGTGCTGTCTAAATCTAAATCTGTAAGGTATAATGGAGTGGGATGGTAATTGTTCCTTTGTGTAAACTATAAGTATTGTTTTTTTTCTGAATTTGTTGTATTGAAAGTTATAATGTTGCTAATATTGTATTTTATATGTAGGTATATTTTATGCTTGATTATATTATGTAGGTTAGGTTAGTTTAATATTATCCAATTATTATTACTACTTTTTTGTAATATTGGGCCAAGTCCGTTGATATATAAAATAAAATAAAAACACTTTTGGTTTTTTTGTGGGTGGAATTGAATTGAGGCACCCCTCGCATCTCAGTTATCTTTAAACTTATCGAAGAAGTTAAAACGTATTATAGAATTTTTCCGTAGAAAGCAGTGGCGTAGTCAGTTTTTTCTAATATCTTCCATTTTTTAGCTATGTAGCAAATATATGTTTTTTTAAATGGAACATATGTACATTATTTTTTATATTAAATTTATTCGGCATAATGTGGGCTTTCCAAATATATATAATTGTATACAATCATTTTCAAAAACAAGCTCAGAATTTAAGATTTTCCAATTAGTAGGTAGTAGTAGGCTATGGCTAATTTTTTTGGAACAAAATGCAAAATGTCAAAAACTTTGCGGCTTCCTCATTTTTTGATTATTAATAAAATATGTTTATAGTTATGGGGTTTCTATGTTACTATATACTACTATATTTAATTTATTTTTTTAAATAATGGCGGTTTGCGAAAACAATGAAAGTATGATATGTTGGTTTGTAGATATGTTCTATATTGTATATTGTTGCGGAGGATTCACGTTTATTTTACAAATTTTTGCCTTTTTCTCCACTTCAATGTACGATTTTTTGCAAAATAGAGCCGCTTCGCTTCGGCTCTGCCGCCAGGGTGTAAACAGCACAAGTGCTAGTTTTCCGACCCTAACGAAGCTAAAAAATCTAAAAGAAATTGGAAAACGGTTGACGTTTCGAGGAACAAATCCGCCCCCGTTGTCAAGAACGAACAAATCTAAAAATGAAAATGGTTAATAAATTCAAATTCAAATAATAAAACACTTTAGTGCACGTTGTCAAGTTTTTAACTGACTTTCAAAGTCTGCGCATATTTTTGAAAATAATTTTATATAATTATATATTGTTGAAAAACCACATTATGCCTAATAAACATAAAAAATAATCTAGTGTTCCATATACAAATTTATCGACATTTTCTTGTGCAAACTTCCGTGTTTCTTTATAGTCACTTTTAGTAAAATTGAAAATACCCGGGGTCAATCTGCCAGTCATAGTTATGCCTACGACAACTTCTTTTACCTACCTTTCAAAAGTGTCAACATTTTGCGACCCCCAGGAGGAATCTGATAGTTTCTTGACCATCAACTCACTCAAGCTGAACAAACTTATGAAATAATTTAAAATTAATACATATTTTGTACAACTGGCAGATAATTAAATAAAAACTGATGAACGATGCCAACACAGTTATACTTGAATCGTTAGTCACCGTAATACAAATACAATATAATAATTACCATAAAATCGGTGTCTCAACTCTTACCCTCATTTGTGTCAAATTTATAGACGTAACATCACCAGGAGACAACTTTGGATCATCAGACAATTTTTTCACTTCTTGCTTCCTGAACTCATAGAATTTATTTAAAATGTACGATACTTTTTCTCCAGCTGTATTTTTTGATAGCAAAGAACCGTGACCTGGTGTGCCAGGACAGTGGATAATTAAATCTGAAAAATAAAAATATCATTAAAGTTTGTTATAGTATAGTAGTTCGTTAAGTCATACTAATTATGTTTTGGTTATGACAAAAACGGGTACTGTGATATCCATGCAATGTGGGTGTTAGGAAGCTGTGCAAACATCTCTTCAAAACGCACGAATATTAACTTTAACTGGTTTACGTTTCAGGAGAGTAACAAATTTAGCTCACTGTTCCCAAATTAATCTTATTTGTGTAAATATTTTTAACAATCCAGTCCACCCTTAAACCAGAAAAATGTTTAGTCGCTTACCTGCCTTGAAAATGATAGCTAGCTTTGCTATCATAAATAAAGATGTTTTTTTAGTGCCATGAGCGTAGTAATTAATATTCCGAGGAGCGCACGCAAAAATAAAAGGCATTCATATTTTGACAGCAATTAAGTAGAATCTATTTTAAATCGTAATGTGAATTGTGATCCTGTAAAACCTATTGAAAACGTTTCGTTTTTTTTTGTTATTTAAGGTGACCATGTCGAAAAATGTAGCAATTTATATATACACACACCGGCATAATTAGGGGAACGGGCAAAATTTACACTAAGTTTGACTTCAATTTTCTCTTGAACCCTTTACTCGATTTTGACTTTTTTTTTGTTAAATTGTAGCCTGGTTCTTTAAGAATACGTTAGAGATAATGCTACAGAGAATATTAAGGATGCTACAGGGTTTTGTTAAAAATAGTACTTTTTAGGGGTCGATTAATTTCCTTAATCTTTGTAGAGTGAACGAATGATATTTGATATCATTCGATAACGCCAAATTAAACATTGATCCTTTCTGAACATTTTCTTTTTTTATTCGCTCTGATACCTCGAATATTATGGATGCTACAGGGTTTTGTTAAAAATAGTGTATTGACCTACTTTTTAATGGTCAATGAAGTGTCGTTATTCTTTGATATGTTATAGAGACCATTAAATCTAAATTTTTTATCACATTAAGTTTCATTCCTGATAGTTATCTATACAGAGATAAATAAACACGCTCTAATTTATGCACTAAAGCACAAATTGGACCAGTCCTAAGCCTGGATCAAGTGTGAAGGAAAGCCTTCGAAAATAACATTTCACAAAATGGAAAACATAGGAGGCACTTTTATTTATCCCTGTATAAGTAACGGTAACACTGTCAGGAATGAAACTTAATGCCATACAAAATTTTAGATTTAATGGTCGCTATAACATATTAAAGATTAACGAGAATTCATTGACCTTTAAAAAGTAGGCTAATGCACTATTTTTAACAAAACCCTGTAGCATCCTTAATATTCGAGGTATCAGAGTGAATAAAAAAAGAAAATGTTCAGAAAGGATCAATCTTTAATTTGGCATTATCGAATGATATTGAATTTAATTCGTTCACTCTACAGAGTATCCCAAAAAAAATTCTTTTTAGCCCTGTATATCACATTAGTACCAATTTTTTTAAAATCAGCAATACCTCTAATTAATTCTGAAAGAACCAAGCTACAATCTAACAAAAAAAGAGTTAAAATCAAGTGAAGGGTTCAAGAGAAAATTGAAATCAAGCTTAGTGTAAATTTTGCCGTTCCCCTAATTATGCCGG